>OOFB01028798.1:0-10207 GCA_900323305.1 Trachyrincus murrayi
AGCTTCTGTTTGTGTCCGCTAATACTAATCGTGATGAGAGGCCAGCACACACAGCCACTGCAATTCTATGTTTGGACTTAGCTTGACTCTCTGCCTGCATAGTGTAGGAACGAGGTGTGCATGTGTTTGCGTGTGTGTTTGCCTTTGCGTGTGCGCTTGTGTGTTTACACGCGTGCCTGAGTGTGTGTGTGTGTGTGTGTGTGTGTGTGTGTGCGCAGTCTCTGTAGTCCATGTTGTGCCTTTGCGTAACCGATCTTAATGCAGCTGCATCTAACGGTGGTGTCTGAGAATAGGCGTGCGTGGGCACCGGAGAACAGTGACCTCATTTCACCACACCAGTGGGAAGGATATGACTCTGCTGGCATAACACAAGGCTCTTCTGGCTTATTGTGTTTCTACCGCAGGTGTTTTGTGTTCAATGTGGTGATGTGAATGTGAATATGGTATATAGTATAAATGACTATAGACATGCCATTTGGTGGACGGACCTTTAACTTTAACCCTAACCCTAACATTTAACCCTAACCATAACTGCTGCTGAACGGCCCTAACTGTCGGGATGCATCGCATGTAATTACAGCACACTCCGCTCTCGCTAGCCGGGGAAAATGATGTGATTCCGGCATAACCGAGACTAAAGTCTTAGAGTTAGTTATCAAGGAACTTTAATTCTAATGACTACACGATTCAGCCTTCTAAAAATATGTTAAACTGAATTTCCACCACGACGCAGGATTAGAAACGGATTCAGGCATAACTAATTACGAAACTCTGTACCAGCACGGTGTTGGTAACAGTGGTAGGAGCCTCCAGCCTTGGGAACTCTAACCCTAACCTCTAACCCTTACCCTAACCTCTAACCCTACCTCTAACCCCTGGTAGAAGGAACTTTGGTATAGTGTGCTAAGGCTACATCTGGGATTGACCTAGCTGTGTCCTAGGCCATAGCTACATCAGACCTAGAGTCTGTGTATTACATGCTGTTCTCTCTCTGACCCCTGACCCCTGACCCTGAGGAGGTGGGTCGTCAAGAGGCTGTTTCAAAGTTGTAATGCTATTTGGATATTTATTTTCATTCACTTCCTCATCCCCCTACTCCTCCTGACAGGAAGGGTTAGGGTTAGTCTGTCCCTTCAGTCCATTCAGTCGTACCTATTTCCCTGGCCCACCCCCCGGGGTCTCTCCCCCACCCCTCCCTCACTGACCAGTGAATAACTGAATAATTGCGGCTGAATCCCTCACAGCAGATCCAGATGGCAGAGATTGAGCAGGCCTCCCTCAGATCCGAGCAGCTCTCGGACAAGTCGTCGTCCCCTCCGCGGCTCCCCGATGACCTGAGTCTGGACGAACACACCGCCTACCGGCTGCTGGGGAGAGAGGACAAGGTTTGAATGAACAGGCTTTCCTTTTTCGTTTCATTTCTTTTATTTGCGTATTGCTGGTTTTTCAAAGGTTTTTAATTGTCTTCTTACCGCTAGGTTTATATTCATCGGTCTAATACCGCCACCACTAATACCACCAGTTTATTAAAATTGCTATTTTGCTTTAATAATTCATCACTTTTTGTCAAAGCGTTGAATTAACATGCAGTCAACGCTGGCCTGCATATGATTGTCTGACAGTGGCAATAAATATTCTCTTAAATCTCTCAGCAGGAACGCTGCTGAGAAGTTCAGTTTAACTCCAAACTGTGATGTTAGCCAAGTGCTAACGATTTTCCTTTTTTTTTAATACCAATCACTGAAGCAAATGTTTTTGCATAGGGTTAGGGTTAGCATAGCATAAAGGGTTAGGGTTAGCATAGCATAATGCTGCAACACTGGGAAGCAACAAGAGACTGAACAAGCTCCGCTGGTCACTGCAGTGCTAATGCGACACAGGCGCACGTACTCCTAGCCAGTACACAGGACGGACATCTTGCAGCTTGCTCTTCCTCAAGCTGCGGGGTTCGGGTTAGCTTCATCGTTAGCTTCATTATTTTCTCTCTACAGGGTTCGGGTTAGCTTCATCATTTTCTCTCTACATACAGGAAATGCACAGAAAATATACTGAATGTAAATTGATAACTTTACAAGGAGCCAGACTTCCATCCACCAGTCACCCCATTAATTAACCTCTCCAGTACCCTCCTCCCTCCCTCCCTCCCTCCCTCTCTCCCTCTCTCTTACACATACACACACACACACACACGCACACACACACGCACACACACACACACACACACACACACACACACACACACACACACACACGCACACACACACACACACACGCGCACACACACACACACACTTTCAAGGTCTATCTACTACTCACCCACCTCATCAGATATGTATGTGTGTGTGTGTGTGTGTGTGTGTGTGTGTGTGTGTGTGTGTGTGTGTGTGTGTGTGTGTGTGTGTGTGTGTGTGTGTGTGTGTGTGTGTGTGTGTGTGTGTGTGTGTGTGTGTGTGTGTGTGTGTGTGTGTGTGTGTGTGCTGGAAGGAAGACTTAAGGTCCAGGCAAAACTGGAGAGCGTGTGATGTGGATAATGTGGTGTTTGTGTGTGTGCGTGGTTTGCACACACACACACACACACACACACACACACACACACACACACACACACACACACACACAGACCCATTCAACCTGATGTTGCTGTCTGGTCTCTCAGGAGAGACTCCTGACTGGAAGATAAAATATCTATGAACAAAGTTTGACATGAGAACTCCATGGATGTACACTATTTAACATCTATGTATACTGTATACTGCTAAATGTACCTATATGGATGTACACTATTTAACATCTATGTATACTGTATACTGCTAAATGTACCTATATGGATGCAGCATTAGGAGATGCTCCCTGTTCACTTTGGAAGGCTGGTTGGCATGGAGACCTACGGAGGCCCTGCTTTATTCTTGGGTGGAGACAGAAGTGCATGGGCACAGAATCAAAATAGAGAGGATGGAGAGGCAAGCAACTATATGAATGTTAATAGACGTGGGGAATATAAATCTGCTAGGGAGAAGTAGCCATCCTGTTGGAGTTTACACCACAGCCTAATGTATCGACAACACTTGCACTTTTATCCCCCGATAAGACAAAGACTATACGCCATGTATAAATCAAAAGGAATGCTTGAAATGTACCTGAGACGCTCATTCTGCTGAGGGAATAACAAATCGGTTGACACTAACCTTTTGAGATGAATTGATTTTCAAGAATCTGATCCCACTGAACATACATTATGTAGAGTCCCTGGATCTCTGATGTCATCGCACCATGACACATCGTTTTAAAAACATGACTTTGTTTTCACGCAGTTCCTCTTGCAATACATCTCTGTTCGTCGCAAGACTTATTGCAGAAGCAAAACTTGCCCATTAGTCTTTCTAGGCACCGCCTGGCTATTAAAACCACTCCCAAAGATTTATCAGAGGAGATGTTCTCTTCAACCTCCATCTGTATCCATCTTCCAGGGAGGGAGGAGCAGCAGTGACTCCCACAGCTCAGAAGAGGCTGGGGGTCGAGGAGGCGTCTCGGAGGTAGGAGCCCACCAGACCCAAACTCAGGCCCAGGTGGGGCTGGAGCCGCCCTATGCCTCCCTGGGCTCTGGAGGAGCCGAGGAGGAGGAGGAGGAAGAGGAGGAGACGGAGCTGATGGAGCTGGAGGTCCAGGCAGACCAGCACCACCACCACCACCGGAGCCCGGCTCGCCATGGAAGCCCCGGTGAGCACTGGCGCGATTATGGGGAATGGTGTTATTGTATTGTTAGCGTATCGTAAAGTGATAAAAAGGAACAGATACAGGCATGAATTCTATTTAGTCATTTATCAGGCGATTTTCTCCAAAGTGAATTCAGATGTCATTAAGGTAGAGGTAGGGGTTAGGGAATCTTGCTCAAGGATGCTTACAGTTAAGCTGTGCATTGGGGATCAAACCAGGGTACCTTTGGCTGGAAGTCAAACCTAAGCTTATCACTAAACCATCCTGCCCAATAAGGGTTAGGGTTAAAAGCTAAACACAGAGTCGATCTCCATTCATGGAGGCATATCATTTGCCGACGTTGCAATTCTCACGCTGTTCACCTTGTGTTACCCTTCATAACTCGGCCAAATATCGATCACTTCTGTCCTAACCCCCCGAGGAGCGGAGCAGCAATCAATCAACGACAAACTAAAGTGAGTCCATCGGCCAGAACCCAAAAGAGTCAATTCCTCCTCCTCTCCTTCCTCTCCAGGTGGAGTATCCAGCGGCAGCCTCAATGAGAGGAGCAGAGTCGAAGATGAGGAGCGAAGAGGCGGAGTTGGGGGTACGTTGTCCCGTTTCCGGTTACCGGTGGACTTCTTCCACCCGGTGGCGGTGCCCATCCCGGCACTGCCTCGTAGCCGCAGCCTGCGGTTGACCAGGGGTTTGAGGCTGACGTCCCCCGCCTCCTGGGCCTCGCTCCGGTCCCCCGGGGCGCGCAACAAGACGCTCTGCACGCAGGTCAGTAGTATAGGATGGAGCGAGGGGTAGCAGTGACTCTTTTTGAGTTTCATTTAATCCAATTTCAGGGGTGGGGGGCAGCGGCCCTCCTTTTACATTTTGGACTGGAGAAATGGCCTTGATCAAGATTTGTTCCAAATAAAATGGACACTACTCAATTGTTCACATGCAAGATATTTTCAACAGCCCATGGCTAATATAGCTAGCATGCCTGATGATGATGTTTGTGTGTTCTTCTCATTCCACATGCCATCCTCCATCCACCCACCATTCGGTCCGCAGTACCCCTCCCATAGTGACTCCTCCCTGGCCACCGGCAGCTCCGAGGGAAGCCTCCAGACCACACTGGAGGAGGGCCTCAGCTTCAGCGTGTCCCCACCCCAGAACCTGGAGCTTCCCTTCCCCCTGGCACCCTTACCCCTCCTCTGCCCCTCTCTGCCTCTACACGAGGATGACACCACCAACACCACCACCTGCTCCCCAGGCCAGCCCCAGAGACCCCGGCCCAGCCCCTCGTCCGCCCTCACCCTCCAGGCCACCAGGGGCCACCAGAGGAGCCAGAGCAGCGGTCGAGGCAGCACCAGTCCGGGCTACGGCCGAGACGACTCCATCGACCCCTCGGACGAGGACCCGGGCATCGGCATCGGCTCGTCCGTCGGGGGCTGCGGCTCCAGCCGGGCAGGGAACAGTGAACACTTGTCAGAGACGCTGAGCAGCCTGTCGCTCACCTCGCTGCTCTCGCCTGGCTCCCATGCGACCCCCGGAGGAGTGAAGAAGTGCAACAGCACGGGAAGTCTGGACCAAGGGGGGATGCTGCTCTCGTCGCGGGGCAGAGAGGGCCGCAAGGTGATCCTGGGTCTGGAGCTCATGGACCCCCGGGGCTTCCTAGCCAACCCCTGGATGGGGGTAGGGGATCGGCGGGGCAGCGGGAGGGAGAGAGGGGAAGGAGGAAGAGGTGGGGACGGGGAGGACACCTTTAACGCGAAAAGCTCCAGCCAAACGTTAGTGGGACCTTGCCGGGAGAACAGATGAAAACCTCTGGCTTTACCATCTTGTGTCCCTCCATTCCTTGGACCTGAACCCAACGCCGTTCCCCCTTTACTCTCATTGTCCCACTCAGACAGGTAGGCTTGATGTCACATGATGTCCTGTATTCCAAAACCCTCATCTCGCCCAACTCGATCCTGTCCAGATGCGTTTGTGACGACTTCCCGGTCCTACGTCGTACTACCTAGGAGGAGTGATCTGGTCGGGGTCCGTCAGAGAGGATTACAAGTGGCCCCTAAGAGTTTTAGGGCCCCAAGGGCAGAAAATGGGCCTTTTGCCCGCTTGAGGGCTGTTCTTACTAATAGGAGACCATGCATGGTTCTGGTCCCTATTACAGAACCGGAGGCCCTAATTAAATCAGGGAGTTTACAGCAAAAGGCACAGAGCTGAAAATAAAAGAAAACACACTGAACGGCGTTCGTTGCTTCCCTGTTTTCATTTTTCTCTGTTTTTTTCTTCTTTCTTTTCTTTATTCGGCATCTTAGCTCGGGTTCACTGAGGCTGACGGTTCCACTTTGTTAATCGAGCCGATCCATTCCGATGCCGACTGTTTGTTTATGTCTCCGCGGCAGCGAAGCGCGTGGGAGGAGTTTTGCGAGGGAATATATGAAGGAAGAATGATGGTGATGATGATGGTGATGATGGGAAAGGAGTAGGAAGGTCATCTGTCTGGCTGGGCGAGCAGAAAGCGGATCTAATGTCCATCTGTTCCGGCAGACGGAAACAACAGGTCCCACTCATCCTTCCACAGGAGCTTCTGCTCAGATTGGAGTAAAAGCCGAGGTTGAGGAGAGTTCATGTGTGTGTGTGTGTGTGTGTGTTTCTGCGTGTGTTTTTCTATGTGTGTGATTGTGTGTTAGCGAGCTGATTTGCCTGAATGAAGTACATGGAGATAAACACAGCCTCAGCACGTCCTTATATCTTTAAAATGGAGGATAAAGGATGACCATTAACTCACGGAAGGTGTGCTTCTGCCGACAACTTTCTGAGTGGCAGTAGAATACAAATGGAACCTTGCATGCAGTGATATGTGAAATAGACTTTTTAGTTTTTGTTTGTTTGTTTTTTAACCTACGGCATTGCTCAGGGTTAGGGTTAGGCTCAATCAAACATGGTTTGAAGAACGGTTATGAAAGGAAGTTTGATGAAAAATAAAATGAGATTTCCTCGAGAGAAGAGTTGACGAGAACGCAGGTGTGTGTGTGGAGGTAGCAGCCTTGTGTTAAGTATAATCCACCAAAATATGTTTGTTTGAAGAGTTATTCATGATGACGCAATGGACTTCAAGCACACTCCCTATCGGTTTGGACTGCATGACGGAACTTCATTTAATCAATATTTTGCTCTGTATTACCAATGTGTATCAAGATGTCAATGTCGGGTGATTACCATGTGGTCTTCTATTCACTATTTTTGTAGACGAGCGAATAGGCACGTGGCAAGTGTTTCTCTGTCCCCACATACCTTAACCTTTACAATCTGTCTTAAATATCGTCTCGGACTCTTTTTGTCTGCCAGTGACTTCCAGTTTTTATAAGGTTGGAGTAGAAGAGTACTTTTTTTAAAAACGTGTCGTGTGGAAAACCACCAAGCAAAAAATGAATATGTGTGCTTGAAGTAATGTTCCCTTTTGTCCCACCACCACCTCCATCACCTCCACCACCTCCACCACCTCCATCACCACCACCACCTCCATCACCTCCCCTTGGGCTTCACCGAGACACGCTAACATATGCTATGGAGGTCGCTCATACCCCTCCTGGACTTGTTCTGGACATCGGACAATACAAATACAACCCGGCAGGACAATCACAGGAGGACAGCAGCCATAAACCTTCAGCCCGTGAGTCTCAGTCAGGCCCACAGATGCTCCTGGACGTCCGGACACCGGGGACAACTATTTGTTTTGTTTGCTTTTAGCTTCCTATGCTAAAAAAACACATCAATATGGTCAAAAAAAACAAAAAACAAACATATGCTGATCTCTTTGAAGGCTTTAATTTGGCGTGTCACGTCAAGGCACACGGATGATTGACACGTCAGTGTTCCTGAGCATGGTTCTGGGATTGCAATACAGGATGTTTCTGCTCCTTCGTCTTCTTCTTTAATTGACACCCTGATGCACTTGACATGTCTCTTCCTCCTCCTCCTCTTCCTCTTCCTCACACACACATCTGTTGTAGCAGCCCCCCCCCCCCCTTTTTTTTATACATGTCCTCGATTGATCCTCAGAAAGCTGTCACTGTAACAATATGGACCGATCTTTTTGGAATCTTTTAACCGCAAAAACCTATTTAGAGGGTGGGGTGGGGGTGGGGTCTGTGGGGTGTGTAATGCCAGTTGATTGATTGATTGATTATTGCATCCAAATAGGAGATGTTGATCTTTAGCGACTAATAACGAGAAGTAGACTGTTGTATATCACTAGTGTTTTTATGCCCTTTTAGTTCTTTTGGAAAATAATGAGGTGAGAAAAAAAACGTAGGTTTCGACCTTTTGCGTTATTTTGTTACAAAATCACTTTGGTGACTTTGTGTTTTACGATGTTGAATATCAGTGATTGATATTAGCAATGAGCATTGTATGTGTATGTGTGTGTGTGTGTATATGAGTGTGTGCATGTGTATTTATTCATGTGTGCGTGTGTGAGAGAGAGTGTATCCATATGTACGTGTGTGTGTGTGTGTATATGAGTGTGTGCATGTGTATTTATTCATGTGTGCGTGTGTGAGAGAGAGTGTATCCATATGTACGTGTGTGTGTGTGTGTGTGTGTGTGTGTATATGAGTGTGTGCATGTGTATTTATTCATGTGTGCGTGTGTGAGAGAGAGTGTATCCATATGTACGTGTGTGTGTGTGTGTGTGTATATGAGTGTGTGCATGTGTATTTATTCATGTGTGTGTGTGTGTGTATGTGCGTGCATGTGTATATATGTGTGTGTGTGTGTGTGTGTATATGAGTGTGTGCATGTGTATTTATTCATGTGTGCGTGTGTGAGAGAGAGTGTATCCATATGTACGTGTGTGTGTGTGTGTGTGTGTGTCAGCTTCTCGCTGACGGTTTGTGTTCAGTGGTGGCGTCATCACAACGCGTCGTCCGAGGCGGAACAACAACAACAACAACAACAACAGCAACAAACAAACAAAGGCAACCTTGAAGGGCTGTTTTAGCTTCAAAGAAAAACGTCCTCATCTTTCAGAGACGAATCGTTGTGTCACCAGAAGTTTAAAGCCTGACTACACAGCAATAAATGTTCTATGTGTCAGCCCTCAGTCAACGGTGTCCCTGTGGTTTGTTTTGGTCATCTCACCGTACCGTGGTTAGGGTTAGCTAACCCTAACCCTAACCCTGTGCGTTGGTGGGTTTGACGTATGTTTTAAGCATGTGTCCCTAGCCCAGGGTTAGGGTTAGGGTTGTGACCAATCAGAGATGACGTGGGCGGTGGGTGGACAGGATGATCATGTGACCCTTTTTCAAACTCAAGTCAGGGATGAAAAAGTTTTTTTTTACAGATTTATAGTTCACATATTTACAGTACTTGTATCGCTGTGTTATTCTCTTCCCTGTTTCTACCAATTCTCAGCTGGATATCTAAAATTTCTGAAGTCAGTTTTTGTCATCTGTTAAACGCAATGCATATGAATAGCAGACAGCGACACCTACATTTAAAGGAAAGAGGAACAGCGAACTCGTGTCTCCTACATTAATTATGTAATGGTCGATTTGGCGACAGAGGAAGAAAAGAATAATATAAAGCCGACTGTCAGTATAAAATAATGAGGTATAGAATGCGGGAGAGAGGTGAGTTCTTGTATCTCCAAAAGCCTTTGTGCTGCTGCTACTGCAGGGCTCATTGTGTAACATCAGGCATCCACACAGTGTAGCGGTGGAGGTGCCGGACACCTCGGGGTCCTAATGCCGCCCCTTCCTCTCACCCCGCTCTGTGTGTCATTGTCATCTTAGTCTCCTGTTGTCTTGGCATGTTTTTGGTATGAACTTGGCATGGCTGGGCTTTGGGCTCAGATCCCTGGACAGGTCAATATTACAGGTACAAGTTCACACTAAAAGTTTACTCTACAAGTCCACACTAAAGGTCTACTCTACAAGTCCACACTAAAGGTCTACTCTACAAGTCCACACTAAAGGTCTACTCTACAAGTCCACGCTAAACGTTTACTTTACAAGTCCAGAGTACAAGTCCACTTTAAAGTCCATTCTATGAGTAAGCATTACGAGTCCACGTTACAAGTCAAATTACTTGAAGGACAGCTAGTGTTTCCAATAAGTTGTCACGCTAGAGCGTAGCATATTTAGTTCACAGAGAAACCGCTCCTCTTGATGGACCTTGATGCCAAGCTCTGCGCAGTAGGGCAGGTTCAATGACAAAAGACCACAGGGGTTAGGGTTAGGGTTATTTTCAACACTTCTCATTTTTGCAACTGCAAAAGCTGGAAGCTCTCGAATTGACGATTCATCTTTAGGTCTGGTAAAGACAGGCCCTAACCCCAACACTGACCCTAACCTAACCCTAACCTAACTCTAACCCTAACCCTAACCCTAACCCTAACCCAAAAACCAAACCCTGACCCTAGCCCTAAAACCAAACCCTATTTTTAAAAAAACTAACCCTAAAACCAAACCCTAACCCTAACCCTAAAACCCAACCCTAACCCTAACCCGAA
>OOFB01028799.1:4429-14812 GCA_900323305.1 Trachyrincus murrayi
GACTTCAATGGTCCAGTCTTATTATTATGTGGTTGACATTGGTAATTGCAGTGTGTGTGTGTGTGTGTGTGTGTGTGTGTGTGTGTGTGTGTGTGTGTGTGTGTGTGTGTGTGTGTGTGTGTGTGTGTGTGTGTGTGTGTGTGTGTGTGTGTTGGAACATTCTAACCGTAGACGTCCTAGTGCAGTCATTGCTGTCTTGGATTGCACTTGAATCAAACATCCCATAACAACGTACAAACAGAGTCCTTCACATTGCCGTCTTAAGACGTGAAAAGGCCTTGTCATCAAAATTCCCCCTTTAGCCGGCATCTACTGAGTGTTGCTTGAATGTAACATTTCAGGCTCAATATAGGGCAGCCAAGAAATACCACCCTGGCGAGATATGCGTCCCTCTCACAGGAAAGGCGTTTTTATTTAATATATATATTTTAAAAATATGTTTTTTAGTTTGCTATCACAGCGAAATGATTGTTGTATTTCATAATGTTGTGGTTTTAGAGAGCACAGACTGAAGGCATGTTCGGTTGATACTCGGTCAGATGCCTCACACTACCCACTCCATTGTTTTCCTATGGAGAAAGAACCGCAGAAATGTCAGGGAAGGGGGAGGGGCCATGCGCCTGACCCTGCGGCGGTTTCCAGCGGAGGGGGGTTACTTTGAAGTTTAAGTTATTTCAACTTTGACCCAACCAATAGATTTGCAGTACAGTCCAAAAAGCCGTAGCTGATTTTGTGTGTGTCTTGCTGTGGTCGACCTAGCCACGCGCACGCTTTCGCTTCAAATTAGTTTTCGAACCAATCATGTTCCTGGGGGGCGGGGATCTGTAGGCGCGCGTTACACGGAATGTGTCTCGACTGGAATCCCATTAGGGATCTCACGGCCAGTTTCTTCGTCATGTCCCGCATATGCAGCTCGTATGCCCTTCCCATTAAGGAATTGTACTTGCTCTTCCATAATTGCTAACAAAGGACTGATAAATAATATGATAGCATCGTCTTCACATTGTCTGTATCCCTCCTTGGCTAACAAGAGTTAAAGTTAAAACGAAGAGTTAAAACGTCCTGTCCGGTCACCAACGTCCTTAGACAAAGTGCCTGTAAAGGTTTCAAATCAAACCTGTGTAGCAGACTGGCCACTGTAGAAATGCATTTGTTAATGCATTTCATAACCCATCTCGCCACTCTCGAATGAGTTTCTCTCAGAGTCCGTATGAATATCTATAGGAAACCCTGCACAACTTCAGCCCTCGCACTTGCTGGTTTCCGGCACAGGTTGATGTGTAGTCTCCACATTACATTAATCTCTACATTAATCTCCCCCCAGAAGCCAAACTTCTGGGGGGAGATTAATGTAGGGATTAATGTATTCATAGCCAGGAGTCCTCACCACAGGCTGGCGTGTACCCATGAACACCGGCGTCTGTGACGACGCACCAAACTAAACAAAAACATGTCTCCTAACAACATGAACAAGTCCTTCTCATATTCTTTCAGTGCTGTTAGATCGTCTCTACAGACTACAGTGTAGGCACAAAGAACATGTCTATCTACTGAATTCAGTATGGGGGGTGGGGGTGGCAGAGAGAGACCCTGCACAATATGCCTTTCATTGTAATTGCTCTCTCACAATTATCATTTCGAGCACACTAATGATGGAAAGCATTTGCCGGCCCTTAGAAACCAATTTCAGTCTCACTGTGAAGTTCTCTAAAAGGATCAGCAGCACATGAGTTGACCGCCATTTTGCCTTCCCAGTCGCATTCATCTGGAGGGTTCTATAAGGGGCTCCTCTCTGTCAGAGTGATGAGGAACGATAATACGATGCGTGTCCCAGGTGTGTTGTGTATTCTCAACTGTTATTTTGTCACAGCATGAGAAAAAACAGTTACTGAATGGTTGTGGTAGAAAGGGTCAGGGATATACCGTTGGGTACATTTTGCAATGTCAAATGTTAAAATGTAAAAATGATGCGCCACGCACGGGCATATTTGTAAAATTATTTAAATGGAAACACTGTACAGTTTGACTGCCAAGCCATGACATTTGGAAGGTTAAAAAAAGTATGCATAGCTAAGTGGGAACCTTAACCTTACCGGACACGGCCAGCGCAATGTTTTATTGCTGACAGCCACCATTAAAATGCCAAAAAGCAGCAAGGTTTTTTTGTCCCTCGAAATAATGTCTGTCTAGCAAAAAAAACAACAACACAATCTCAAATGTATATTTGTGTTAGTGTTGTGCGTTCGTAGGAGAGACTATAACCTCTAGCGTGTGTTGTCTCTCACAGCCGGGGCTGGGGCTGGTGCCTGGACGACCCGCCACTCAGGAACGAGTTGTCCCAGACGTCCGTGCCACCAGGGACCCTGTACAGCGCTGCGCACCAGTGTCGCCTGCAGTACGGACCCCAATCTCTGCTGTGTGACGATGTGGACGTAAGACCCCCCCCCCCCCCCCCTCCTCTAGTCATTCTAACCAGAGCCCAGTCTGCATGTTGTTGTGAGTTTCCATCATCAGACTGCTGCTGCTGCTGCAAGAAACTCCAGCAGAAAACCTTTCCCTTGCCACATCAGAAATGATGAACCACGGAATACGATGTAGAAATGTAACTTAAGATACATTGAGCCAAAGTTTTAGATTTAGATACTGTGGCGCGTGTGTGGTTGGTTGCTGGTTTAAGCAGCCAGACGAGTCAGACTGATTAGACTCTGGGGCTGCTGGGTGAGGCTGCACACCTGTGGGGCATTTGAATAATCAAAAATACCTTTATTTACCACCTGCTCTGGCTGTAACATCGTGCCAACACTCCAATTAACTGGTTAACATCTACCTGTGTCCCGTGTGTCGGAGGAACCCAGAAAAGCCACAGGGTTAACTGCCATGGATAGGTACAGTACATTTCTTGGTACTTTTTTCCCCACCTAAAGCCTTATAACAACTATTGCCGATTTGTAATTTTTATATATATATAAAAATATAAAATTCCAAAGCCCGCCCCAAGTAAACGAGTAAATTCTTGTTTATTTCATTGAAAAAATGACGTAAATGTTGTCGTGAATGAATTGTCAAATGACTTAATGAGAGTCATTAGTCTCTCCCCCTTTGCTCTCATGTCTACATGCCACATTTCTTCGTATAACAACATATGCGTGTCTGTCCTCTCTATATATACTGTATGTCTGTCCTCTCTATATATACTGTATGTCTGTCCTCTCTATATATGTCTGTCCTCGCTATATATATACTGTATGTCTGTCCTCTCTATATATATGCATGTCTGTCCTCTCTATACACGTCTTATATTGTCATAATCGAGCCGCTAAAAGAAAACTAAGGTGAACAATGAATTGTTTAGCAACATCCTCCTAGTGAGTTGCTATTCAGAGGAAAGGAGATCACGCATTAGATTGTTGTTTTTTTTAAACTATATATCAATATGTGGGCGATTTTATTGCCATTTGAGATGTGCTACAAATGTTTTTAAAAGTGTATTCTACATTTTAAAACATTTTAAAAACATTCCATTTCCTTTCTAAATAATTCATTTGAAATGTTAAGCTCTAGAAATACTCAGCTGCTTTGGTGGAAATATTTTCTTTAAAAACACACACACACACACACACACACACACACACACACACACACAGTAAATGATTGATGCACAATATTATATTTGGACAGCAGACATTATTGCCGAGGACCAGATTGGATAAAGTCTTGCGCTTTCATGTGCTATCCTCTGGGCTTCCTTCTACTGCCAACTGTATGATTTTTGTGTGCTGAAAATTCATATAATCAAATCAAGCCACAGAAAGTAATCCATTATATTACTATAAAAAAAGGAAAGTATGAAAGAAAGGAGGTTTCTATTCATATTATAATAAAGTCAACTGGTACATTTTTTTTTACTTTTTTTAGGCCAAGCAAGTCCCCCCTATTAGGTTAGGCCTACATATGCACCTGCTGTAGAAGTTTCTGGTGATTAAGTAGCTGGTAACGGCTGTCTGTATGACTACTGTTGGTGTCAAGCTAGGAACAGAGCATAACCCCAATCAGAGGCAACTGAACAAATACAGAAGGTGTGAAACAACAACAGATGAACTTGAATACATGGAACACAGGTAGCACACATTTGACTAACGACACACAGGGACAACAAGTAGCGAATAGACCCTTTTCACAGAGGTGTCATCGTAGGACAAACACAGGTATCACGCATAACACTAATTATGAGTCTGCTCCTTCTATGTACCAGGGCCTGGGTAGTAGACTTAAATAGTGACGATAAGTCTACTACCCGTGCCCTGGTACATAAAAGGAGCAGACCCATAATTAGTGTTGCAAACGACTCCCATGTTTGTCCTACGATGACGCCTCTGTGAACAGTGTCTATGGGGTTGGCGTCAGGATCGTGAGAGCTCGTACTTGACATGTTCTCTTCTCTCTGAGGAGCTACATGTATGTTAATGGGCATCCCATATGTCCTCCTAAATAATGGCCATGCGACGGGGGCCAGAGTGATCCTCCTCGAGCACATATTAATCCATGCAGTCTCCAGCTAGCCATCTGGATTCAGTAGCAGAGACTCACTAGAGTCAGGAGCCAAAGCTCAGCAGTTGACTCTTGGCTACCCTCGTGCTAAATTGAGCAATTGGAGAAAGCTGCCATCAACATTTTACCAATGTGTTTTTGTATGAAATTGGCACACATTTTAGAATCTATAATTTCATTATTTAGAGAGGTTTATCCTCTACTTGTAAGAGAAGCCGTTGTAAAAAGCTGGCAATTTTTAACTAGAGAGAACATTGTGACTGAAAAGATTGAAAGGCACAGGTATGTGTAGACGCAGATTTCGTTTCGCGGCAAAATCTGGAAGAAGCAAAAGCAAAACATTAGCGTTGAAATCGAACAAACTAACTCTGCTAGCTTTTGTTTGATGAGATATCGTGTAATAGTGAGGTGCATTGTACCCGGTTGTTATAATGCTGGACTTGCCTTGAAAGCACAACTTTGTGCCAGACATGGCTGGATGTAATCAGACACCCCGACATAACAGCCGAAGAAGTTCACAAACGAGGACTTAATATTCAGCAGATTGATATTCCACACCTGCCCAGCAGATGGATCAACCCAGGAAATAGGGAAAGCTCACCAACTGTGCTTTGAACCAATTTGTGGGCAAAATATGAGAGAAATAAGCTCTTTGTGCATATATTTTCTTTGATCTTCTTTGATTATTCTTTCAACTCTATTTTCCAGTATAAATAATTAGGTGGACTGTGACGAAGATGTGCCTGTCCAATAGTGTGTATAATTTACAATGATGTGCTTGTTCAAAATCAAGATCCATGTCTCATGACAGAACTAAAGTTGGAACTGTCGCTGCTTTGGTAATCATTTATTTCTAATTGAACAAAACCTGTCTATTCGTTTCTTCTGTCCATTGCATTTTATACTATATGTCCCTCTCTCTCCATCTCCCTTCTTTCTCTATCTCTTCTCTCTATTCACCTCTGTCTCTTTTCCTCTCTTATCTCTACGTCCCTCTATTCTCCCTTTCCTCTCACCTCTACCCCTCTCGTCTCTGTATTTCTCTCACCTCTCTATCCATCTCTTCTCCCTCTATTCCTCTCTCCATATCACTGGCTTATATGCCTCTTTCTCTCTTCTCTCTCTCTAACCATTTCTTCTGTCTGTGTGTGTCTCTCTGTGTGTCACCCCAGCAGCAATGCTATCACTTACAACAGATCAACATGGTCCAGACAATGTGACCTTCCCACATGCATTGCTAAGTTTATCTTTGAATTGAAAACTCTAACAGTCTGGTTGGGGATGTGTCTACCTATTCCACTGATGACGTCATTCACAGGATGTGCAGTTAAATTCATATCGTTATGTTATGGTCCTAAACAAGAACCCGTTTTATTGTTATCCAGTGTTTTACAATTTACCGGTAGCCAACGCTAAGAATCTGTATGTTGGGAAAACAGTTGCTCACTTACCACGAATTGATAGTCAAAATGAAAAGCGTGGCCATATATTTTCTAGAAATGTCACGCAAACACAATAACAATAGCCAGAGACAATTGTCCCAAACAACAAGCAATTGTCTCTTGATAAACTCTGCTTTTGACCTTTTGGTTCTTATCAAAGTCTCTGGACCACCGGTGGGAAATAATCAAATTGTATCTTCAACAGGCCTCCAGCGAACCTTCCAGAGATCGCTAATCATAATCAGTTCACTTGGAGCAGCTCTGTGTCAGGTTTCATACGTTGTGAAACGGTGTCTCCAGGGATATTTCACACACTAAACATAAAACAAGGGTTGCTCCACTTTTGTCGCTCCTGCCTTGGCACGGGCATGGAAGCAAGAAGTTTGTTACGTAGAATCTAGACTCATAAATAGGATGTGGGGCGAGGGGTGTGCCATCAAAACACCTCCGCGTAGAAGAGTCTCTCTGGATAAAGTAGCAAAAAAGGCACAAAATGCAAAATGCTTAAACGTATCAGGCCATATATAAACAAGATCAGCTATGGTGCTGAACAATGCTTTCATTGTTTTCATTAAAGTACATATATATTTAGCATATGACGAGGATATTTTGCTCATCTGTTTTCAGAACGTGTGCAGCACATTGTGGTGTACCGTGGGGAGTACGTGTCATTCTAAAATGGACGGGGCTGTGGATGGAACCAACTGCGGCGAGGGCAAGGTGAGTCAGGTCACAGACTCACTAACGCTTGTGTACTAACGCATCAAGGTCAAGAACGAGAGACCCCCCCGGAACAGGAAGTGGAACCCTGTGGATAAATGGTTAGCCCTGTGGATAACCCTGGTTCAAGGTGGTTCAAGATCCACGAAGAGTGCCATTTATTTTGTCTTTCATTTCTCTGCTTCAGTACAGATTCAGCTTTTTTTGTTGCACATTTACAGACATGAAAAATATAGTTATTTTAGTACTAATGAGATGGTCAGAGATATATAATACAAATAATGAATAGAATTTATGCAGCACATCTTCTTGAACACAACTTCCGTCTGAACTCTGCATAATGATTCATCAAACTGTTTAATTCGAGTATTTTTGGGGGATTTACGGTGAAGCGAGGATGAAACCCACTGCGGCGTGTCTTTCTGTCTCTCTCTCTGTCTCTCTCTCTCTCCCTAGTGGTGCTTCAGTGGAGAGTGTGTACCAGCCGGCCACAGACCCGAGAGCGTGAACGGAGGCTGGTCGGCGTGGAGCGAGTGGACTTCCTGTTCCCGGACCTGCGGGGTGGGGGTGCTGAGTGCCAACCGGGACTGTGTTAACCCAGTGTACGGTTGCTCCACACTCCTCCTTAACATCTCACACACTTCAATCAGGCGTTAACGTTGTATTTCATCCACGACCGTTGGGAGACTTGAGCGCAGAGAGACGGGAGGCGGGAACACAATAGGCTAACGCGAGAAAAACATGTGAAAAACATGGACAGATTGCATCACTTCTGTACAAAACCACCTTTGATTTCCACTTGGCTAGTTTACCTGTGGTAGACAGGTAAGAGCAGACAAGAGCAGACTTAATTTAATTTAATTGTTCTTAATTGACTTGTTATTCTAAGCTCCGTGGTGGCATGGAGGGAGTACATTGTGATGAGAGGCTAAAACTATATTTGTTATGCTTATTATTCCATTTTATATAAAAACAATATTGTTGTGGCTACAGTGTGGAAAGGAATCCTGTGAAATCCGTGACATGGGTCCAACACATATTCCACCTTGCACCACAATCTGCTCTATTATTTAGCTCTGCCAACTTCAGCTGCTGTTAACCTTTTCCCACCATGCATCACCACAGACCAAGCATTTTGTAAACCATCGGGTGATGGTTTGTTGGCCTCCACAATTGAAGCAGGAAAAACACTTTCTTTTCTTTGTATTCAGGCCAAAGTATGGCGGTAAATACTGTCTTGGCGAGCGGCGGCGGTACAGGACCTGTAACAAGACGCCGTGCCACAGCGACCTGCCCAACTTCAGGGACCTCCAGTGTGGGCACTTCAACACAATGGCCTATAAGGGCAGATTCCACAAGTGGGTGGCCGTAAACACCAGAGGTGAGCGCTCGCACGCACACACACACACACACACACACACACACACACACACACAGGCGGGTTCGCCCACGGCTCAGTGGGATGAGCTGTGTTGATGAGCACGATGCGCAGCGCTAGACTGGAAACGCTGCAGGAATATAAATATCACAGTTGAGGATGAGAGGGCGTCTTCAAAAGTAGGTCGAGGAAAATGTGTGTGAGCAGGAAGACGTATGTGTGAAAAAGTTTTCTAGTGAGGTTCGGTGATTTTTCGTGGTGGTTTCAGTTTATTGGGATACCTTCTTTATTATGTGTGCTCTTTTTGAGGCGTTTATATTGAAAGGATGGTAAAAGACGAGGTGTAAAGGGCATGAGAGCGTTTCTTACTTCCGTACTATGATGTGTTTCGAAGTAACACAGGATGTTAGCTGTGGGTTAGCCCTGTACAGGCTTCATAGTATACAAACATGTTGTTATGTTGTTTTATGTTATTACTGGTTCAAATGTTATGCCTGCCGGACATTTACTTTGCATCGGAACTTAAACGGATTATATTTTGCTGTAAAATATCTCATCAACTGCATTTTTTGGAAAATGTTGGCATCCTTTGAATAGATGAATAATATGACATCACAATTTGCCATTATGTTACCAAACTCTTATTTTTGTTTTGTTTTTCCAGACAATGCATGCGAGCTCCACTGTCACCCGCTGAATGAGCATTTCTCCGAGAAAATGCTGGACGCTGTAGCCGATGGGACCCGGTGCTCAGAAGCTAGTGCTGGTCGAGACATATGCATCAATGGTGTCTGTAAGGTAGCAGCCCTGCCGGATCCCAATAGGACTTCCTGTCGCTGACATACATTTCCTTCTCTCTTGTCTTCGTAGCACAAACACAGGTGTCGCTCATAACACTAATCGTGGGTCTGCTATTTTTATGTACCAGGGCACACGGGTAGTAGAGTAAACCAACGAAGATTAGTCTACTCACCCGTGTCCATAGTAGCAGACCCATAATTAGTGTTATGGGCTACATAATAACATAATTACATATTAACACAGTGTTTTCCCTACGACGAGACCCCTGTGAAAAGGGTTTATTTGAGGCTGAACAAACAATCGTTGCGTTTGCGTCATTAGCTATTGATTAACTAGCCATCGGCTATTTCCTGCTGGGTAAGCAGAGTTAAGTTGGCTCCTATAATGTCTACCCCACGGTGTTGACATTTTGTATGAAAATGAGCTTGATCCTGGGATTGTATCGGCCATGGGGGACGGCATGTCCTTGCCGGTTATCTAGAGTCAAAATGTCAGTGGGTGCTCCAGCCATTGTTGGGTTACACACAGTAAATACAAACCAGGAATATATATTTTTTTCACTTAATGTTCCTAATAATGAAGTGGTATGCGGGCTGAAAGGGGTTAACAATTATTTCTGTTGAGGCTTTCATTCCTGTTATAAGACATAGATTTTGAAAATGTCTTCTTTGGGAAAATTCATCCATTAATAGTGGCCCATTTCTCATCTCAAGATGAGAATTAAACATTATTATTATGACAGTTAATAATTGCTCATGTCACAGTTTGGGGAACATGTTAATAGAAAATCTTGTGAACTTAGCTTTGCTGGTTTCGCTGCGTGTGTTTCAGAACATGGGTTGTGACTTTGTCATTGATTCTGATGCGTTGGAAGACCGCTGTGGAGTGTGCCAGGGAGACGGGTCCACCTGCAAAACAGTGACTAAAACCTTTGAGGAGAGCGAAGGCTCAGGTACGTCGATATATCGTTGGTTCCGTGTCCTGTCACATACTGTCCGTGTCCTGTCGCTTACACCTTGGGCCTTTCAATGTCCTGAGGCAGATTAAAGCAGATTTCAGTTTACTTATGGACGGCCTGTGTGATAAATCGGGATTTGTTTTTCGACAGCTTAGTTGTCTAAAGGAAAAAGAGGTTGTATGAAAACGTTTGACAACAAGAATTCCTCAAGGCAGGCTAATGCTGATTTTTTTTTAGCCCTGGTATTCAGGCTGCTTTGAAGTTGATCAGAGCCCTTGTTCACACTGCCAGCAAAAGTGGCCCAAATCCAGTCAGCTAAGAATCTGTGAATACAATCATGGAAGACAGCTGCGATGCAGGTTGTCAGTGGAGGGACAGTGATGAAATCTGTTTCAGTGAAGCCATTCACGCCACGATCCCACCACTCCTGGCTCCGACTCCGCATCCACACACACCTCCGTACAGAAGTAGCATCCACACACTTAGAGTTGTTGATAATGTCTCCTTAGTGTTGATAATGTTTCCTTAGTGTTGAT
>OOFB01028809.1:0-10646 GCA_900323305.1 Trachyrincus murrayi
GTGTGTGTGTTGTGTTGTTGTGGGGGGGGGGGGGGGGGGGGGGGGGGGGGGGGGGGGGGGGGGGCTGCAGCTTTCGGGCCGTTACTATGTACATCCCATCCCAAGGGGTGTCGCGTAATGTGCTGTAGCGCCCAAAGGGTTGGTTGTGCTTTGCAGTGTTTACCGCTGTGCTGTTCTGTACGATACTATTCTGTTCTGTACGTTGTGTAAGGTGGTACGCCTGTAAAAGTTCTAATTAATTGACTTTGTTTTCAAACCGATTATCCTGACATTTCACATTTCACACACACACACACACACGTCTTGATTTTCAAGTGTGTTATTTAGTGGGGGTGTTAATATTAACATTGCACATAACAAGAAAACTTACCTCTGTGATTATAGGGCTGATAGTCCTTAGAGATTGGTATGCATGGGAGAGATGTAGTGTTTTATGTATTCTATGCAGAATAATTCAACACAAGGCCAATGCAATGTAATTGCAATTTCTTTTTAAATACACAATCAATGTAGCAACAAATAGAGCATGACTTGCTCTGTTTCAAATGATCAAGGTATTGTCTTAAAAAATGTCATCACTAAACAATGTGTATGTGAAATATATACGCTAGTGTGAGATTATATTATGATCAAAATCATGTTATAATTGTCATTATATTAGTATAATTTAAATATGATTAAGGTCTACTTTATTAAGCTCACGAATGAACCATATAATCTACTGGGTTTATTTAAAAAAAACAAATAAAAATCAGTAATTATGTCCCTCATAAATACAGAGAGGCATAACCTTCCCCCTAACAGTTCCTCTTTTGAACTATCACCCGGACATAGTATATAAATGTAGTAAATGTAGTAAATCGTTCAGAAAAGGGTAGATAAAGCAGACTTATGACATGCATGGCAAGGTTAATAGTACTGCCGTCCTGTTGTAGTTCTAAAATGGCCGCAGTCACTTTAAAACTCGACAAGGTCAATTGGATTGTCAGAGTAGAGGACCTCACCCTCTCGGTGGACCCTGGTTTTCCTTCTTTCCCCCCCCAATGTCTCCAGATTGCCACTTGACACGTACAGCTCGCTGGATTTAAGGAAGGAAGTGACGGCATACTTAAAGGGCTTCACGGACCGGGTGGGGAGCTAAAATGCCACGCTCTCCACCTCAGAATATTCTATGGCGGTGAAGTCATGAATATTTCACCACAGGAATATTTTTAGAGGCCGTTGCGTATTTTCCCGTCTCTGCCCTCGCCAAGGCACTTACTCTGGGCCCGGGAAACCCGGGGACGGAGGGCCAGGCGTTATGGGATCAAACGTCCAGCTTGCCTGCCATGCCTGCTGTTGCTCTTGTCCGACCCGCTGTCTGACCCATCACCCGTCCCCAAGGAGAAGCCAAAGTGGCGTTTGGTCGGTCTGATTTCAGACGGTGTTAATGGGGCAGGCGGGCAAGGACGTATTCTGTCGTAGTCGCTGTAATGCCTTCAACAATCTCTCAGTTGCAGGGCTATATGCACACAGTCTCTCTGTTAGAAGGCTGCATGGGTTGTGGTATGTGTGTGTGTGTGTGTGTGTGTGTGTGTGTGTGTTTATTCATGCGTATTTTCTGTGTATTTTAGACAGCAGGACAAAGGGCGAGATGGCCTCTGTGTGTGTGTGTGGGAGTTTGTGTGCATGTTTGTGTGTGTGCATGCATGCATGCATGTGTGTGTGTGTGTGTGTGTGTGTGTGTGTGTATTTACAAGCCGAGTGTGTGCTCCTTAGCCCAGCATCAGTGCTGGGTCCTGAGGGGAGGCAACTCCTGATCTCTCACTTCTGCAGGGAGGCCTCTCTTTCTGTGGTCGCCTGGCAACCGATCCCTCACCGTTCCATGGGGGAGGGGCTTATGAGGCCTGGGAGGGAGAGAGAGTTTTTACTGTACTTACATAGGACTTATGAATAAAGCTGTAAAAAGTGGCACGCATGGGTCAGCATCTGTAAATCTATGTTGTTATGGTGTCATTAAGGTTATTACACACACACACACACACACACACAGGGAATGAGTGTTGAGTTGTTGTGATTAATTATCACATTTATCATCAAGCAATGAGGCAACACATGAGGGAAAAGCTACAGCAGAGGACAACAGAGGACAGTGATCAGTTAAAGTGTGTCCTCACACATCTCACGGACGTTCAAATATCAAATAAACATTATTGTTGGTTTCTTGGACAAATCAACAAATCAACAAACAAACAAACAAACAAACAACAGACAGCTATCGCCATGTAACCATCCAGCCTGCTGCTATGATTTCACTGCTATCATTACAGGATTACTGTGGCCACTGGTGTAAAAACAACTCCAGCGCTATATGAACAAATCTATTCTGAAGACCGCTCATTAGCGCAGGGAGTCGTAGTATTTGGCCAACATCCTTTTTTTTGTTTGTCCCTACGAGGCCCTGATGCTGTTTTTTATTACACTACATGGCCTACTAAAGCTTTGCTTGTGTTTTTGTCTTTTCCTCGGGTTACTGCGAATGCAGTAAACTACTTGATGGAAGAACACATTTTGGTCGCGAGAGGTTGACTCATGTGGTCCCACGCCATCAAGCCTTCTGGCCATCTCGTGTAATTATAGCCACGTTATTTTTGTGCGGGTCTGACAAAGCACAGAGCCATTCTGTTCAGCCCAGAGGTGCCATTTAACCTCGTGGCTCCACACCTGGGCCGGCCCTGGACCGTTGTGGTCCTACTGGCAGATGGCTGTGGCCCTATTGTTGACCCGCTGCTGATTCATACCCTCTAGTCAACAGTACTAGAGGGTCAGGATTGGATGTCCCCTTGGTGTCTTACTGATCACCGGTTTAAAGGCTGGCTTGAGAGAGTCTTGAGCCGGGGGCCTAGTCTTAGTTTTTTCGCTACTGTGTTTTATTTAAAACGTCCTCATTTTTGATTGGCAACCATCCAACATAATGGAATAAAACTGGACTTATATTTTTACAACCCAAACGATCACTTTTTCTTTATGACTCCAAAAGTGTATAACTTCTTCACCAGTCAGCCACCAGGTGACGAGAGCAGGTGGAAATGGTCATAACAACGAGTGTATGAAAAAACTGTGGTAGACTAAATGTCTATTTTTAGGTTCAGCTTCTGTTGAACAGGTTAACCCAGTCAGAGTGTGACAGAGAAAATGTTCAATATGGGAAAGGAGGGAATTTCTACTTCTTCTAAGTTTTAAATACTTCCACCCCTATATAGACTCAATCATCTGTAACCACATGATTGCTTTTTAATTTTAGCTTTGGGTACAATTTCAATCACTCCTTTTTGCTGCTCTTTTCTAATTCATCAAATCATATGAACTATTGTAAATTCACTCCTGATGCATTATTATTCATATGCATTTATTTTTCTGTGACACTAGCCTTCCCTATTACGGGAATTGAACCTTTTCCACTCATTCTCCAATACTTCTTCTCTGTTGCTCCTTTGAAGGGTTAAGGGTTAAGGGGTGTTATCCAGCGTGGGTCTTCAACTGGCCATTTGAGACTGTTAATGTGATTAAGGGCTATACAAATGTGACTTGACTTGACCAACTGTTTCTTGGGAAGGTTGTGTGGATAACCCTGACTTATTTCCAGCAAGCAGATGAACCCAGATCAGCTGTTTGTCCTCCAGGGTTAGCATTCTGACGCAGCCGGTTGGCTACCAGCTGTGCTCGCCGACCACACGATTGTATGATGAATACACTTGTGAGGTCATGTGTGTGAGAATGCACAAGCATCAGTGTGTCATCGTGTGTGCGTTTGCGTCTGTGGCAGTACAGTATAATTACAAGTAATCATTTTTGATGGATCATGACAGTCTAGTCAGTGGTTAGGATGTTTCCTCCCCGCCAAAAGGTTGTGGGTTCGAACCCCGATGTCCTAAAGTCTATGTATCTAAAATAATGACTGCAAGTCGCTTTGGATAAAAGCATCTGCTAAATAAATCAATAGCAAATACTAATAGTAATGCATATTGATGTCATAAACGTATTTTGTTTATTTTGTTTATATTTATTTATTGGATCTTGCCAGCTCCAGAGTTCCCCCCATGAATCCTCCACTTCACTTCCACTTTGTCAAATGGGGTGCAGAAATATTACAACTCAGACCAAGAAGCTGGTGATGAACTTCCATGGAGGAGTTATTTCCCCATAGCTCAGTAACCCTTACATGAGTTAAGATGGTGGAGTCCCGCTGTGTTCCTGGGAATTAAAGCAAACCTGGGCGGACACACCAAATCAAGGCCCTTCTACATTAAAGGACAGAGCTTAAAGTCCTTTCAGAGAGGGCTTTCGGGACATTCAAAAAGCACCACAGGCTTCTTAAGATGTTCTACCAGACCACCGTAGTCAGTGAACTCTTAAGGTTGGCCACAACCAACAACAGGATTAACAAGCTGCAGTGTGGTTAGTCTTTACCATGGGTGACCCCTGACCTCTAGAAGCAGAGGTGGCCCGGCAGCTTCAGCCAGGGTTAATCCTGTGAGTGTTCAAGTCTCTTCTGTCCCAGCAGGCAGCATGGTTTACCACAATGATAAACCCTAACCTAAACCCTGAATCAAATCCTAACCCAGTATCAGACAACTAGGACACTGGGACACACCAGCTTGGACTGATAAACCCAACCACCTATCCATCAGTATGAATGTTTATATGCATGTTTATAGCATGGTAATTAACATATTACCATGCTAGTATTTTCACATATTTTATTATTTTATTTTATTATTTTCAATTATGACATTTTGACGTTTTTCTGCCCTTGCTACTGTAACTGTAAGTGGACTCATGCTATCTAATATTCACCTATATTGTACAGGTACGAATAGTAGGATACATTTATCCCACTGGAAATTCATGAATACATCTAAATCAAGTGTTAATGAATGTCAGGAGCCAGCCACCAAAAGATGTAATTGTACGGTTCCATTCATCAATTCAAAGCATTATTTCAATGGGACACATAGTACACTTCATCCTCGTGTCAGACTCCATTAAGAGAGGCTGGTTGACTAGAGGAGGTTGTTTCCAGCAGTCTGGAAACAATTGAGGGTGGAAAAATTGGCTAATCTTCTGTCTAGTGATGAGACGAGAATTCACAGATGATCATAATGTCATCTGAAATCCATAAACTTGGTGTAAGCCACCTATGCAACATAGAGCACAGACAACAGACATTTAGCCAGCCGAGTTTTTTTTACATTGATCAGCCAATTGAATTCATAGCACTGTGTGTGGAGGCCCCCGGACGTGAGTTTTGACTTTGATGAGTTATGAAAAGCCATTTAGAAATCGCTTGTGACATCACAACTCCTGAGTCACCTTGGAAATGATGGACTGGACCAACTGGTAGGCTGGAGTTAATCTATCCGTCGTGATATGGCATGGGTGGACATTCCCATTTGTGATGTCACAAGCGGATAGATTTTGAAAGGGCTTGTCATGACTAACCAAGAGCACACCTGATGCTAACCGCCATGTGTGTCTGTTGCAGTCATTTGGTTTATGAGAAAGCCAACCCAGTAGTTGTTCTGCTAGCTGTGTTGAGCTAACTGTCTAGCTCAGTGATGCAATGTCACCACATCCAGAATTGATAGATCAGATCAGATAGAGCTTTGTTTGGTCCTGGGACCTGTTGTAAAAATAGTCTGTCATGAATCATGATTTTAGAGTTTCTTTGAGCAGGCAGGGGAAAAAAGGGGGGTAAGGGGTTCTTTGTGAAGTGTATTGCATGGCAAAGCCAAACACTCTCCTGATGTTAAGCAGACCCTGCAAACCCAGACCCGACAGGCCTTGGTATTGTTTTTCAGCCTCCAAAATGCTAAATAAAGAGCTGGCATGAGCTGTATACTATAGGTCTATATGTGCATCCAGTTCAGAACCGTGCTCAGGTGACCAATCCACATGTGAATGTGTTTCTGAATTTGTGGATGAGGATGGCTTCATTTGATTGAGCTGAAGCACATGAAACAAGGATCGCTCGCAAACCGACACAAATGGACCCTTTATTCCTATTGCCCCTATACTGCCCCATCTTGTAAGAGAGATAGAGAGAGGGAGAGTGTGTGTGTGTGTGTGTGTGTGTGTGTGTGTGTGTGTGTGCGCGTGTGTGTGCATGTGTGTGTGTGTGTTCCGTGTGTGTGTGCGTGTGTGCGTGTGTGTGAGTGTGTGTGAGTGTGTGCGTGCGCATGTGTGTGTGTTGGAGAACTAGGCCATGGCTATAGAGTCTTTCCCTGAGGAACTGGTCGAGCCCCAGTCAGCCTAAACCTCTTTGATTCTTTATTCATCACCTCCTTATGTAACAGAACGATGGCAGAGGACAGGAGAAATAAACCATGTTTATTGTTGAACATTACATTACATTGCATTATATTACATTATATTACATTATATTACATTATATTACATTATATTACAATGCATTAGATTAAATGACACCATTTTACATGACGTTACAATACATTGAGGATTTTTTGTCCAGTCAAACCATTCATAGAAAACAGAAGAGAAGAGATAAATGTAGGACAGAAGAATAAGGTGATTTTTCAGATTTCCGAAATGAAAAACTGAGACATTTGTAGTTTGGCGGTCCATACATCAACAAAATATCTTGTTATTTTTACCTGAAATGAAAAAAAAGGGACACACATTTACGTTTTGCCTATTAATAAATGTAAATGTAGTAGTATTGTAGTATGTAGTATGTATATACTGTATGTATATGTATAAAGTTGATCGATAGACCCCCGTGTAGCGAGGTCACACCACAGCCTATCAGATAGGCACCAGACTAATTACCAACTGTCTAGAAATTAATTATTCACCAGCAAGCGAGAACCTTTGCCATTTCAAAATCGATTCATAGGGCTATATTTTCCCGGAGACAGCCAACCAAAAACGGGGACTGTCCCTGGAAAACCCTACAGAAGAATGAAGGAAAATGTGTGAGTGATTACGAGAATATTATTTGTGTAATTATATATTATTTACTTACACTGACATTTAGTTACTATGTTTAACGGTCCTTGCCACCAAAATCCACATAAACACAGGTTTTCTACTACATTTGCACATTCTGAGGTGAAGTACCATCAGAAAACAACGTTGCAAGCTCCTCCCCTAAAGCATGAGATTTGTTTTTTGGACTGTATATGTCTATGTCAGTATGCACCTATTATACATCCATGCACATATCCATATTAACCAATCAGGTTCTTCAAGCCCTGGCCGACACTGCTGATTAAAAGGTAATCAAATGAAACAAACCAGTAAACATTTGGCAGTGAAATGTGTCCGGATTGTAAGAAAAAAAGAAACGAAAAGAAGAGACTTTTGGTGAAATATTTGTTTTCATCATATCAAGTGTTAGCATCGCGGTTAGCTTTAGCATCTAAATTGAGCCAAACTGACACGTCCACCCAGCGTTTCATTTTGCCTGCCTAACATTTTCATATGAGAGAAAATGTCAATAATATTCAATCGAGCGGGTTTATATTATGCACCGATGCTTATGGAGAGGCCTTGAATAGTATTTTAATAAATAAAACATGAAATATAACCTAGGACCTAGTGATAATAATGGAGGGAAAGTGGATGACCAGCAGGTTAGATATTTTCCTGGGTGAAATGGAATGGCTATAATTAACTAAATGTAACTTTAGATCTGTCCTATTGTGTCTCTATATCCCTCTGTTGTTGTTGTCTCCTTCCTCCACGCGATGCAGTCTGGGATATGGAGTCTGTTACATGTTTAAACATCAGTATATCCCGCTGTTGTTGTTCTTCTCCTTCCTCCACGCGATGCAGTCTGGGATATGGAGTCTGTTACATGTCTCACTCGATGCAGTCTGGGATATGGAGTCTGTTACATGTCTCACTCGATGCAGTCTGGGATATGGAGTCTGTTACATGTTTAGACACCAGTCATTGGCCACAAGGCGTTTATCTGTTGCTATTCTGCCTCCATTGTTTCCTTATTGTCCTCTTTGCTAACAAGCTTCTTTAACGAGAGGATTCAACATGCAAACCATTTATATTCTCTGATAAAAGTGTAGCAGAAAATATTGCTTTTGAATTAATATAAGCATATGAGCAGTAAAATAAGCATATTACATTCTGTACAAAAATACCCATCATAAAATGTAACTTTCCTTCATCTAACACCAGTTACTATTGCTATTGTTATAGGCCCTATCCGAAATGAATAGACACGTGTCACGCGGTTTAATGCTAATTCGTTTTTGCGAGGAAACAGTTGATGAAAAACACGCCATACTGATTTACTGAATGTCATTTGGTACGTCATCAGGAAACAGTATACTCAATGTTAGCAAGAAATAGTAGAAAGTAGACTAGTTAGTGTACCTGGTTAGATCAGCGGTGTGGTTGTCCACCCCCATTTCAGAGAAACAGGGAAACATTTTATATTTTACAAACAGGCTCTCCTTCACAGTCCACATATGTGACCAAATTGTATTTTATTCCAGACTACATCTATTATAATTCATTATAATAATGAATTATTATAATGAATGGCATGCACTTAACAAAAAGCATTAGTTCATCACAGTGGCATTCCCACCCCCCAACTTTCTTTTCTTTTGAATAAATAAAATCTGGATATAATAAATGTAACATTAGTAGTAGGAGTGATGGGTTTTTTCCTCAGTGCTCCAGGCAGAGATCCCTTACAAAAAGCGCAAGAGTGCGTGTGTATGTGTGCGTGCATACGTGCGTATGTGCACACGCGTGTGTATATGTGTATGTGCGTGCGTGTGCGCGCGTGCACGTAACATGGCTGCCGGACCACGGTACTCACCATCACTCCCATAGTCTCGCTATGTCCCGTGGCTCAATGGAAACCGTGCCTGCAGCCCGTTCTGTGTTAGTCAGGGCCTTGTACAGACACTCCCTGTGGCTGTATGCATGTGTGTCTCTGTATGTGTGTGTGTGTGTGTGTGTGTGTGTCGCTGGTAATTTTGTGTTAAGGTGCTACCACACTTTCTGTTCAGTGTCAGCACTGTTTCCCCTGGGCACCACCGTTGTGCTCACAGATCCCCTCTAACAACATGCCTGCTGAAGGCCACAGAGGCCCCAACAACAGCAGCGGTTGTAAATGAGGAATATGTGTGTGTGTGTGTGTGTGTGTGTGTGTGTGTGTTTATGTTTTCTGTTTGTGTATTCACATGCGTCAGTGCAAGGCTGTAAAACGTGTGGTGTTTAGCCGAGAGTGGGAAAATGGTAGAACAGCGTCGGCCCATACGTGTGTGTGTACGTACGCGTGTGCGCATCTGTGTGTGTGTGTGTGTGTGTGTGTGTGTGTGTGGCGGTATACACTCGCATCTGTTTGTTTCAATGCCGGGAGGCTCTTACTCTCGATCGATAACGCCCCTGGCCTGGACCCACCCCATCTGCGCTGGTGGTGACGGTGTCTGCATGGCTGGGAGAAGAAGAAGAAGAGGAAGACGAAGAAGAAGAAGACGGCTGAATCCACTTTCACTCCAGCAAAGGAAAATGGCTGCACATTTCTTTCTACCTTAGGAGGTATTGTTGTCAGGAAGGGAAATGTCACGCTGTTGTCATGATAGGGATAGGAGATCTTGGGCTGAACAGCTGTGTGTGTGGGTGTGTGTGTGTGTGTGTGTGTGTGTGTGTGTGTGTTTTTTTTCTTTCTTTTTCTGAACAAGACAAACACTGAGCTGCTAGCGGAGCGTCGTGATCCAGCGGTGTTTTTTTTGTGTTTTATTCCCGTTCGACGGCAGAGGCACAAACGCAAGAGTGGAACGAGTCGAACACACACACTATCGAGCAATGGTTTTCAGGTGTGTGTTCACCACTCGCATGGCTGGGTTTCTGTTCCCGGGACTTAGAGATGTGTTATGGTTCAGGGCACACAAAATAAAGAAAAAAATGATTGTTTTCCTTTTGTTAGTTTTTTTGTGCCTCTGCGTCTCTCTACTCCAGACTGGCAAACATCTTCTCGCTCCGTACAGAAGTCTGCCATCCAAACACACAAACATATGAAATTGTTGAAGGACGCGTCGCAAATTCTCCAAGGCTGCTTTACTGTTACTGTACCTCGTCACCAACTCTTCCTCTGTTTGTGTGTGTGTGTGTGTCTGTATGTGTGTGTGTACATATGCATGTATATGCATGTATGTATGTATGTGTGTGTGTGTGTGTGTGTATATGTATGTATGTGTGTGTGTGTGTGTGTGTGTGTGTGTGTGTGTGTGTGTGTGTGTGTGTGTGTGTGTGTGTGTGTGTGTGTGTGTGTGTGTGTGTGTGTGTGTGTGTGTGTGTGTGTGTGTGTGTGTGTGTGTGTGTGTGTGTGTGTGTGTGTGTGTGTGTGTGTGTGTGTGTGTGTGTGTGTGTATATGTATGTATGTATGTGTGTGTATGTGTGTGTGTGTAGTGTGTTGTGTGTGTGTGTATATGTATGTATGTGTGTGTGTGTGTGTTTGTGTGTGTGTGTGTGTGTGTGTGTGTGTGTGTGTGTGTATATATGTACATATATATCTATGCATATATTGGCTTGTAAGATAACACTGATTAAAACTGCCACAGCAATTCTCATGCAAAGGTGGCTAAACATTTTCTTTAGCCTAGGATACGCT
>OOFB01028821.1:0-16855 GCA_900323305.1 Trachyrincus murrayi
GGGGGGGGGGGGGGGGGGGGGGGGGGGGGGGGCGGATTGCAATTGATATGGGAATTACTTTCTCTGTATTTATTTTATTAAATGTTTTTTTCTCTTCCCTTTTACTTTACTTTGTTCAAGATATATTATGTTATATTATGTACATATATTTGTTGATTTTGTATCAATCCTGCTTTTATGTGTTTGAAAAAAAAAAAAATAAGTTGTCACCTGAGAGCAAAACCCTGCGGACACACACAAAGACACACACAGACTAAGTGAAGAGTCACGCCGATGCATACAGAGACAACACACAGACCTGGAGACCCGTGAGCTCCAGCACGTCCTTCAGATCCCGGTGGGCCTCGGTACGTTGGGAGGACGTTGCAGCACTGTGGGCCTGAGGTTCTGGGGACACCGACATCACCAGGGTGGCCCGGGGGTCCTGAGGGTGGAGGAAATAGACACAAATAGTAAAATACTATCATTTCCCCGAATTTCCCCTCTGGGATTAATAAAGTATATCTTATCTTATATACTCAGAACAATACAAAAAAACGAATATTGATCAACTCCCTCTCTCTCTCTCTCTCTCTCTCTCTCTCTCTCTCTCTCTCTCTATCTCTCTCTCTATCTCTCTCTCTCTCTCTCTCTCTCTCTCTCTCTCTCTCGGAAGGTAAACTGTAAGATTAACTGCAGTTTTATGTGCTCAATTTTGAAAATGTACCTTATAAAAAGTAAGACAACATGCAATAATAAACGACATCATTTAATCTGTTGATGGCAAAATAATAATAAATTAGACTAAATAAATTCTGTTTCTGAAGTAAGTTAATTCTCTGGATGCTACACCTGACAAGTCTTTGGATATAATACATATTCTAAAGTCCCAAGCGATGTGCCGAACCTTGGTATCCAGGTGGGCCAATGAACCCCTTGGGTCCAGGATGGCTTGTCCCTGGGGGCCCTGGATGTCCCATCTGACCTTTGACCCCTGGGAAACCATTTGGGCCTTGAGATCCAGGTATATCTGCGCCTTGGAATTGAGAGATACAATCAATATTAGTAGCGCTTAATTACATATCAAAAGAAATGTGTCTCTTGAGACACATTAAGAGACACATTAAGCTGACCTGACCTAAACACAACAATATAATGTATCCGTCTTAACCTCTTGCTCCCTTCGCCCCGTTTGGGCCCCTCAGTCCATCAAGTCCATCCAGACCTGGTGATCCTGGCACTCCTGGTGTGAGATAACAATACAATTATTTTTACTCACAACACCCTAGGAATTATCTGTCTCATTCACGTATTTTAGTCAATCATTTATGAAATGCATTTTCACAAACATTTGAAAGTAGCTCGCAATCCAGCACATTTTAGCACTAGTGGTCATTATCGAGGACTATGTTAGCACCTGAAGGTCCAGGTTGGCCAGCGGGTCCGGCGGGCCCTTGAACGCCATAAACCCCTGGAAAACCTGGAAGCCCTGGGAGACCCTGTAGGCCATGCGAGCCTGGGAGACCTGGCCATACAAAGACAGCAATCTTTCAACTGACATACTGAGGAATGTTCATATAACATTCAATCACCTAAAACGTACATCCATATATTCTACACACTTGTAATATAATAATACACACAATTTGTAAAGAAAATATAATTATCTCAATCTATCTCACAATGTATACCAGGAATACTGTATTAATCACATTTAACAATCTGACAAGCTAAGCTAATAGTAAGAAACAGACATGGTGTAGGTTTGGTAAGAAACAGAGAGAAAAAGCGCTAGCCATAAAAGGTCTCACAGACCTGGTTCACCGTCTCTCCCCGGATCCCCAGGGGTCCCTGGCTCTCCTTGGGGTCCTAGGTAGCCCATTGGTCCTGGGTCTCCTTGGTCTCCAGGCTTAACATGGGCAGCTGGAGAATAGAGATACATCAATACCCTTTGCTGCTGAAGTAGTATGCTGTGTCGACTCAATACTGGCACTGAACAGCGGTTACTGAGGCAGTAGGTTTACCTATGCTTAAAGAAGTTATGAACGTTTTGATGTTGAATGCATTCAGCCTACTGCAAATGGAGTTTTTCAAACCACCTTGCTTTGAACCTCCATTGTAGAAAAGGTAGACACGCATTATGCATAAACAAACTATTTACAGCAGCTTAGAGAGCACATTGTTATTTCTAGGCACCAGACTCACGTCCTGATCTGCTCTCCCCTGGTTGTCCTTTAGCTCCGGTTGGGCCTGGCTGTCCATAAGATTCTCCCCAATCACCTGCAACAGGGTTAAATGGTATGATTCTAAGATTTTGTACATTTCAGATATTTACCGTCAACTCATAGATCCAGAGACACAGGAAGAATTCCCCGTCTCCAATTCCTGTCTGTGTGGATATTTAATGTTTTCAGGTTGTTGTTTTCTGGTTCCTCCCCACTTCCATACAGTAAATTGCCGATAGATGTAAATGATGCGATTGACTACTTTCCCATTTAGCATGTCCCTCTCTTACCCTCTATACTCCTAAATCATGAATGAATGGATAGATGATCACAAACATCTACAAATAGATATACAAGACAGTACAAGGACAAATGGATGTTTGTTTCCTGTTTCTTTGTTGGCTGTTAGATCTTCATCCTTGTTCTCTTACAAACTATCTTGACTCACCCTTGGCCCCTGAGGGTCCCAGAAGGCCCACCTTGCCAGGATGTCCCTCATCTCCTGGGTCACCCTGAAAGTATGTAAATGTACATAAAAAATACTAAATAAAAAAAGAACAAAAATTGTAGAAAGGGCTCATGAACAGTTTTGCTGACACTGTGGAGAAAACAAGGTAAGAGTCCATTACGCACTGGTTCTCCAACTTGACCCATCTGTCCTTGTGGTCCAGGGAAGCCTTTGGTTCCAGGAGGTCCCAGAGGTCCTGGTACTCCTGCACTGCCTGGAGCCCCAAGCAGGCCCCTCAACCCTGGGGCTCCAGGCCATCCGTTAGACCCTGAGTCCCCTGGAGGTCCTCTTATGCCCCTCAATCCTGTAGGATAGAAACTCAGAGGTGAACTTCACTATTTGTTAATTGAATGTAGATAGGATGTAGAAGGATGTTAATGATGCATGTTCATTTAGGAGTGTTGTTAATGTAATTAATAATGACAAAGATAATTAAAAATGTTAAAAACAAACCAAAAGACTTGGAATTGTGACTAGTTAAATCTCTCTTGGATAAAGCAATATTCAATTTCAGCTGCATTTTTGAGGATGAAGATAATACAAAAAATGTATAATTTTATCCAATACTTAAGTCTAGATGAATTGGATTGCTATTATTTAAACAAAAATTGTATTTGACTACATTACCTTGAAGCCCACTGTTCCCTGGTAATCCCATCTGTCCTGGTAATCCTGGGCGTCCCTTGAACATTTTGAAATCGGGCAGGAATGATAGGGCAGGCATTCCAGGCATTCCAGCCGGACCGGGAGGACCTGGTGTAGTAATATTATATATCAATCCCATGACTTAATAAAACCACAGTGCAACACAGTTAACTAAGCTAACTTAAAATATTAGAGAAGGTCTGTGGCAACGTGGCCCCTGTTTTAGGAGCTTGGTGATTGTAAGGTCATTTTTCTACAAGCACTATTCTATAAAGAATTACCTTTAATGCCAGGTAGTCCTGGGTCTCCTGTCAACCCCAGGCGCCCGTAAAATCCTCTTTCACCCTGTTTTCCGTTAGGACCTGGAGGTCCAGTTCCACCGGGTAAACCTCCTATCCCATCCCTGCCAGGATGACCCCTTTCCCCTGGGAAGAGAATCAACATCTATGTGTCGTGAAATATTTACAATTTGCTATGTTGCTATGTCCCATTTGTTATAAAAGCACTCATTTAAAGCTGCGGTAGGCACAGTTGGAAATTATTAAGGCCATCATAAAAATCGGAGTTTAAAGATTGCCCTCTAGTGGTGAAACATATAACTTTGTTTATTTTAAATCAACAACTTTCCCACTAATTTGTGCAAAAGAAAGTGCATAGCCTGTGTAAATAGGGAGGATACATACAGTACATAACATAGCTTTTTATTGAACAAATGCATTTTATGGCCGCCAATAACCTTTTGATCCTGGTGGGCCATTAAACCCAGGGTCTCCAGAGGGTCCGGGAACACCTCTATCTCCAAATGGGCCCGGAAATCCTGGAGTGCCAGGGACACCTTTTCTACCCTTCAGTCTGTAACCCGGTGGACCCACATCTCCGGTCAAACCCTTGTGTCCAGAAAGCCCTACACGCCATTATGAAATGGAAAAGAACAATGAGGGATGTACTCACGGCCCTGAAACTTTAAATGTATTGAATAAATTGGTCCATGGTGTATAAATAGATGTACTGTGTCTGCCCTAACATTCTGACCTTGTCTTCCCCTTGGGCCTGGGTTCCCTGGAGTTCCAGATACATGCTTGTCACACAAAGTGCACGGGGCCCCGGGTGGACCTGTGGCTCCGGGGTCGCCAGTGACACCTGGCGCTCCCTTAGTACCGAGTGGGCCTGGTAGACCGGCTACACCTGTGGTAGTTTATTCACACAGCTTGATCAGGAAGGAAGGCCAACTGAGAAGCTCCAAGTACAGCAACGTGAAGGGATAAGGGCACCAAATGCAAAGAAATGCAATTGCATGCTGTACATTAGTAAGGTAGCAACATTATTCTTGCATTATTCGCCATTTCAACCTTACGTCATGAACCCAAACCTAGGCAACATGTTCCAGTTTCTTTTTTAATACTCATGAATCAGCCGATGAAAAACAAGAAATAGAAATATATACATTTACAAAGGGGGGAAGTTGTAGTATGTATCTGCAAATAGGCACATGGACAAGCTTTGAAGAGGCTCACCAGGTAACCCAGGGATCCCTGTTTCGCCAAGAGGTCCCTTCCTCCCTGGGGTTCCTGGATGGCCGGGGCGTCCAGGCGCACCAGGCCTGGAGGTGCGGAAGTCCCCGCGAGCACCTTTCCTTCCTGGAGCTCCGGGATTCCCAGAGGAGCCAGGAGGTCCATCCAGAGCCACTCCCCTCGGACCGGGGTCACCTAGGTCTCCATCATAACCTCTCGGCCCTAAAACACACCACACCGGCTATGATGACAACTCGGAATACATAATAATGTGTTTAGGAGAACAACGTATTTGGGTCGAATGTGGACAAAAAGTGAACAGTCCTTACCTTGCAGTCCGATGCCTCTGGATCCCCCGTCATCTCCTCTCATACCTTTAGGCCCATGGAAGCCAGGAGTCCCGAGAAAACCAACACATCCGTCTACACCAGGGAAGCCTAGCAAGAGAAGTTAGAAGCCGATTTAAAAACAACCAGACATGTCTTGAGATGTCAATTTACCCATATGCAAAATCCCCCCAAAATATGATATGTGATACCAAATAGATTGAAACAACTGATTCACTTACCTGGCGAACCGTGCTCACCCTTTGGACCAGGTGGACCAGGAGAGATTTGATGATCACAGCACGCTTCAACATCACCTAATGACAAAATGGAAGACAATGTCTTTTTGACTTAGTTAACCTCCTCTCATGAGGAATATGCCTGCCTACAAGTCCACACTTTGTCCTAGCAATGATCTTCTATAATGTTGACGGAAATATGTTTTCAAATCCGACCAAGGCCAATCAAAGGGTCTCATTCTTGTTGTCTTTCACCTGGTGGTCCTGGTGGTCCTGGATTCCCAGCTGAGCCAGGGTGACCCTCATCCCCTTGGAGGCCGCAGGGACCACGAAGACCTGGAACACCAAACCCTGGGGGGCCTGCAGGCCCAGTGAGCCCTTTGGTTCCCGCAGGACCTGGGAAACCTTTGGGACCTAGCGATCCTGCGACTGCTGCACCCTGCGAGGGCAAAACTGGATTTCAGAGGTGCAGAGAATCACACATATTCACCATGCAGTCATTTTCACGTGTTTTTTACCTAATCTGCTGTACTTAAATAGTACTTAAATCGTAGGCTCTGCAGATGTATTTTGTGTTTTTTCAGACATGTATTGCTGATTATTTACTATATGGTGCCTTATTAGTGTATTTACTTATTAATGTACTATATTGAAATTGTTTTGTGTACATTACAGTGTTTTTTGTGGATGCACTTCAATATAGTAGTACAAAATGTAAATCCTTTTTCTTGTTTCATAATCCAAATATGAAGGTACCTGTGCAAACATAAATTGGCAAACACATAATATACTCACTGGTGCTCCAGGGTCTCCAACAGGCCCAGGGACACCCTTCTCTCCTGGATGACCTGGCACCCCAGCCAGACCCTGTTGCCCAGGCACACCAGGCTCACCCTTTGCACCTGTCAAAAGAATCAATGGCTTTACACGCAAATACATAGCAGCCAAAAAGCTCCAACAGAAACACATGGATCCAATTCGCCTCTATTGATTTAGCTAAATTAGCGAAGAACGTCTCACAATAGCGGACAAACTACGGAAATATTGTTATAATGTCACCGGAGCTCACCTTTAAGGTGCGGCCCATAGAAGTCACCTTTCGAACCTTTCAGTCCTTTCTGTCCTAGAGTTCCTGGGTAGCCCTGCAACCATAAGTACACACATGTAGATAACATCATACATAACTGATTTCCCTCAATACAAACAGACAATATCAGCTGGATTTAAAACAAATGATGATAAACAACTGGTGAGATGGAAATTGTTTATCATCAAGACTGCAGCCTGTGCATCCACTTGATGTTTCCCATACCTGTGGGCCTCTGGAACCTGGCCCTCCTTTAAACCCTGGCCTTCCTCTCTGTCCTTGAGTTCCAGGAATGCCATCATAACCTGGGGGTCCGGGAACACCAGCTGAACCAGGGGGCCCTACCTCTCCATCCCCAACAGTACAGTTACAAGTTCCCAGAGAGCCTGCAGAGATGGGCACGCACGCACACACGCACACGCACACACACACACACACACACACACACTATTTAATACACTTTAATCACATCAGTGATTCACACAATGGGCTTTACACATTGACAGCAAAAGAAACACTGAGCGTTCTATAGACCAGGGGTCGGCAAGTAAGTTGGGCTTCAGGCCAACTTATAGGCTTAGAATGAAATATAATGTAGGTCTAGAATGAAAATATAATATAATGTTATATATATATATATATATATATATAAATATAAATATATATTTTTCAACGTTTTATTTTTATAATTTCTGAAATTATCTGGGGTGCCAAATAATATTGCTGGCGAGCCAGTTGTGGTCCCTGGGCTGCTAGTTGCCCTGACTTGATCTCGAGCATCAATGTGTGTTTTTGGATGTGAATGGATTAAAACCAGATCACCTCTCAGTCCTTTCTCTCCTCTGCGTCCACGTATTCCTTCGTCTCCATGGTCACCAGGAACTCCTGGGTAGCCCGGTTCACAGCAGTAATCTACCAGGCAGTACACATGTACACATGCATTTGGTTTACAATCAAGAAACTTTTTTAAAAAATTTACAATTTAAATTTTTTTAACAATTGAGGAATGCAAAAAAGGAACGAAATGCTCACCTCCACACCCTAATGGAATCCCGTCACACACACACACACACGCAAACAAACAGAATTAATTCAGCATAATATCTCTATATCTATGCCTATATGTATATGTAAATATATATGAGGGATGTAAATAGAGGAGGTTTCAAGCAGAGAGAGTGACAGTGTGGCATACCTGGTGATCCAGGGCGACCTGCGACACCTTTTGCTCCAGGGACTCCCTTATATCCCATAAGTCCTGGGACATAGCCAGTGACAGGCCTCCCTGGCTCTCCCTTAGACCCCTTGGGACCCGAAGGACCCTGTGGTCCATGCTGCCTTGGATCATCTGAGAAAGTGAATTGTTCACAGAAGAACAAACAATATACCAAAAAGGATGCTTTCTTTTGCTAAATATGACTAATCATCCGGCCTGTTGGGCAGAACATCTGACATCCATTTTCTCATTCCTTTCCCATTCAGTTTTTGACGTGAACATAGGGGCACGACGATTCTGACATCACAAGTAGATTGACCCTATCACAATCCATGAGTCGAATACATGTAAATACCTTTTCACAAAAGGAAAGCACAGTGGTATGTATAAATAGTGTATAGTGTAGAACAGTGTATATTGTAAGGCTCATTGCTTCCAAAACTAAAACGTCGGTACTTGACTACCTGGAAGTGTTATTCCCGGGGGGCCAGGGGGGCCATGCATGCCCATGTCCCCAGTGTCTCCTGGGATGCCAGGTGAACCAGGAAATCCCCTGTCACCTTTAGCACCTAAAACACACACGACACAAAAGTTTGAGTGCTTTTATAATGGAATGAAATAACACCTCACTAATGAACATCAACCTTTCTCCCAGCTTTACAGAGGTAATCATTTGTATCGTTGTCCACCTTTTATACCCTAAAGTCTTCTGATATGAGTTCGGCCTGTCCCCTCGTTAGGGGAACGGGGTACACCTGGGCTACCCTGCCCAGGGATAACGTGTATCTCCAACAACCGCCAACTAAGTCTAACAATAAGATCTCTTTCTCTCTCTCTCTCTCTCTCTCTCTCTCTATATATATATATATATATATATATATCAGCAACCTCTTAGAACCACCTCTTAGAAGTGTTGCCACTCTTGCAGCCAGACCCAGGGCAGGGCAGCTCAGGTGTACCCTGTTCCCCTAACGAGGTGACCAAAACTACTGAAAACAAATGAATCTCAGAAGACTTTAACTTAAATATCAAAAATGATGGTACGCAAACACAGCAAAATGGACAAGGGTTGTTAAATACTTTTAAGTTGAATCACCATGTAATTGTATAATTCATATCCCTGTTGTGTGGCCTCACCTCTTGCGGCAGTTTCCTCGTAGTAATGTGGGGGCCCGGGAGCTCCAGGATCTCCATCGTAACCCTTTTAATGTAGTAGGAATGAGAGGAGATCAGGAAATAGCAGCACTACAACTATAATGTTTCCAATGATGCTCCAAAGAATAACAGGGAACAGATAAGGTTACCGGTTACTGAGTTACATATCAGGTATAAAAAAAAAGGTTTGGTGCATTAATTGTCATAATCTCTCTCTCTCTCAATAAAATATTAATCAGATACATTTTTGACATTGATTGCCTGCAGGCGCATAGCACTGCCTAGTATGCCTAGACAGTATATTCTATATTTGGTGAACGTAGTACGAGGCGATTCTAGTTGGACTCTGTTTATCAGGTTTCAAGACGGTTCTCCCTCTAGTGGCAGCAAATGACACGCTTTGTAAAGAAACATTAGTGAATGCAGGATGTGAGAAGTATCCTTTTACGTGTATTTTATCTTGTAATACTAATTGTAAGACTTATATTGAGCATCTACATTCTGGAGTGTGCAGCTGTTGTGTACGCAAGCTATGAATTACCTCTGCTCATTAAAATATTTCAAGATCATGTTTTATGTACAGTACACATGCTGTGTCTTTGTAAATGTTGTTGTAAACACTTCAGCAAACAGTTCCTCCCAGCCTCCCAGAGGGTGCTCCTGGCTCAAGGACTTCATCATGGTGAGTTTATGTGTTTATGTGTAGGCCTAATTGCATGTGGTTCACATAGTTCACCTTTGGTCCAATTCTACCGATGAGGCCTGGAAGTCCCATGTCTCCACGGGGACCCTGAAAGAGATAAAAATAATAATAATAATAACCACCACAAGGATAAGCCTTGATCTATAGAATCAGACATTGAGTGATATGATTTACATAGCAATGTCCTAAATATGATTTCCGGAAGCTTTTAATGGAACGACAGGAACACCTGATGTCCTGTTGAGCTGTCTCTCCCGGGATATCCTTGAACACCCTGTGTGATAACATAGTGTCGAGATGCGTTAGTCATCTATTTATTATTATTATTATTATTATTATGTTTGTTTTAATCCAACCATGGTCACCTACCCGTGCTCCAGGCAAACCAACGATTCCTTTGCCCCCTTTCAATCCCTCGTGGCTTCCCCCAGCAGCACCCTGTGTAGATGCATGGGTACACCTTATGCGTCTCTCTGGTGTCTCTCTTTCTCTCTCAGTTGTGATTCCTCAACGATTAAACACATTTTAATGAATCAGTGATTCCATGCATTTGTTAGAATAGACTTAGCTACTAGTTAGCGTTAGCAGCTTGGCGTGCTGTTTTGCTCCTTTATTGAAATGCGTCCACATGTTGGAAAAAGGCATATTCACTACAACCTCATGAAGGGTTTCACACAAATAAAACTCACACTGATGCCCTTAGATCCACACGGCCCAGCGGGACCTGGGTCACCCTGAGAAAAAAGAAATAATCACACACACACGCACACACACGCACACAATTATTTATATTATTGACTATTATTGACTGTGATTATCTGTCTTCTTACATGAGTGAGTATCATGTGTAGGGCTGAACAATTAATCAAAATATTATCGAAATCGCAATATGGCCAAGTGTAACACCAATATAAATGAAGTACTGTAGTGCAGCAGAGATGCCCTGGCCTACACACGTTTGTTTGGTACAGACCCCAACAGATGTCACATCATGATAGTTTTTTCAGTGAAAATGAAAATTGTGATGCAAACATGATCATTCCCACTAATAGTGAATCATATCGCAATATCTGTCCAAAAATTTTTTTTACCACATCGTTTAGCCTTAATCATGTGTCAAATAATGTTAGACAGGACCAAAACAGTGTTAATGTTATACAATGTTTAAAATACTTTTGGTTTGGTTCTGGAAGGTTCTTATGGTTCTTTACCTTGTAGCCTTTGGGAGGGAGGTATTCAGGGGGGAATTCTTTGGCCTCTTCTGGTCCGGGCAGCCCAGGCGGGCCCTGATCACCCTGAACAGTGGATGAAGAGTTTTTATTGTGTACAATGCATAGATAAAGATAGTGGTATCTATATATGTCATCATAACACAACTCACATCATCTCCTTTATCTCCTGCCACTGATCTTCCAGCATCACCCTGTAAAAAGATGTATAAATAATATGAATTGTTTATGTGTCTAGATGTGTCAAGTCAACGTTAGGTGTGCAAGTGTATTTTTATGTATAGGGTCAGAAGACTCACCGGTGGCCCTCTAGGGCCTGGGGCTCCATAAAAGCCCTAAGAATATGTGAACACACAGACACACACACACACACACACACACACATATATACGTATATAAATAATATCTACATATGGTAACATAGATTTAGGTAATAGGTATAATAGTCAGAATTCCTCATGCTAAATAAACTGTGGGTTGCTCACCTGAGACCCAATCGGCCCAGAGGGTCCAGTATGGCCTTTAGGCCCAATGTTACCGGGTTCACCCTGGTGAGACATCCACAAGATCAATCAACCAATATACAAATCAATCAATACAACAGTGAACTGAGCATAGAAGCTTGACAACGTAACATTTGGTTGCATATTAATAACAAACATTGTGTTACATAAACATACAGCTGTGGACGAATGAAATACCTACACGTGCTCCAGATTTTCCAGGATCTCCCTGTTAAACAACAGGAAGTTATTTAGACAGACAGGAAACATGCATGGGGGATTACGCATGGATTCAACTGTGTTGCAGGTTTTAACACGTTGGCTTTGGTGTTTTTTTTTTTACAAATAAGCTAATTAGAACAAGCAACAACAAAAACAATAATTTAATTTCCTACATAGAAACAATATACAGGCGTTACCGGTAAGGCTGATTTACACAGCGGCTCTCCTTTCGCTCCTTTAGGCCCTGGTGATCCCTGAAATGAAACAGAGTCAAGTCGATAGCCGACAGTGTAGCGGCATGTTTAAAACAAGGTCAAAGTGAAAGGTCAATGTGTTTAATTATCAGAGGTTCAGTATTACAGTATTATTGAGTACGAAAAATTGTTACATTGATATCAACAGACATTTTCCTCGGTACGGGAGTCCTCACCATATGTCCAGGGTTGCCATTAAAGCCAAGACCTCCAGGGAGTCCTGCTCTGCCCCTCGCCCCCTCGCAGCCATCCTGCCCTGGCCAGCCAGGCTCGCCACCAGCTCCATGGTGGCCCTGCACAGTGATTGATTACCATGAAGCGAATTTTACAACTACTATTTAGTCTTTTTTTTGCAGATACTTTATCAAAGGTGAATTACAGTAACACAACTGATATATGTGATTATGTGTGAAGCAGGTAGGAGTTCAGACATCTTGCCGAAGGATGCCTTCAGGTGCACAGTGGACACACGGGTTTCGAACACAAAACCTTTCGGCTGGGAGGCAAACACCCTAACAACTAGGCTACTTAATTTTATGCTATTTGGAAGATGATTTGTTATACTGCTAAGGAATTTGCACCAAATGGGACTTTAAACTTGAGAACAGAACTTGAGATTAGTTGTATATTTATTTTACTTTTGCCACTAGAGGGCCTACAAGACACATCCATTGAATTAATGTACCAAAATGAAAGTGAATGGTTATTCTACAGTGTACAAGTTATAAACATTTCAATGAAGATATCAACCAATGCAATAATAATAAAAAGTACAAACAAGTGGATTGTTATAGGTAACATAATAAAATGAAATCCATTCAAATCTCATTCTTTATTTTACTTACTGGAGTGCCGCCAATACCAGGGAAACCAGGAACACCTGTCATGCCCTATAACATGAAAACTGTATTAACTGTACAATTCTGTCAACCGCTACGACTTTTCATTACAAATGTATTAAACCAGAGACCATGTTGTGTTATCACTTTTATATACGGTTTAACTGAACTACAGTTATTACCACTTCCTCCTCTTCTTTCACGTGTCCTTTATTCTTTCTTCCACATCACACACTCAAACATACCTAGTAGCCTTATGCTGGATTTGTTAATGGGTTTATTATGTATGAAACAGGAATGGGGGAAAAAGTGATTTGCAGACGATTGCTTCCACTCTGTGGCAGAAGAGAGCGTAGCAGCTCATGGCCCGTTGGAAACAGACGTTATAAGAAGCCGCTCTCGCTTAATTATACGAGTTGCTTTTTTTTGACGGTTAAACCGTAAACCTTGATGTTTTGGGGAGAGGTTTTAACGGTTTTAAAAAACTACAATGCACAGACTTACCCTTTCTCCATCAGGCCCTTGCGGTCCTGGGGACCCCTCTGCGCCCCTTCGGCCCGTTCCACCCTGAGGCCCCTCATGGCCCTTTAGTCCCATTGGCCCCTGCACGCCTTGTTTCCCTATCTTTCCTGGAGCCCCCTGAAAAGAGAATACGTTGAGTAAAGAAATAGTGGACATTCGCTCTTGAGTTGGATAAAATCTTTGTGGTGTTTTCCATAACTGTTATGCTGGATCTATTTCACAGAAGCTAATGATGCTAACAAAAGTGCTAACAACAGTAACATGTAATTTCACGATGAATGAATACGCAACACTAACATTTATGTTGTATTTTAAATAAAGAAAACATTTATACAAATCTAGAAAAAGTGTAATTTTTTTTTATTTGTTAAAATGTTGAAGGGTGTTGAAGGTGAATGGTCTGGAAGGGTCATACCCATGCACCCTTCAAAGGGAGACACTGGCACCCACTGCAGTTTTGGCCTGCGCATGGGAGCTGCACTTCTCCCTTGAGGAAGATAGAGGGAGACACACCATACATTGTAAACCACGAGTGACAGCATGATCGACCAATAGGGACAGGGTTAACTTGAGGTCTATATGTCATGAGATACAAGGGACACAGGCAATGGTGTACGTATTGGTGTAGAATTTAGTTTAGAACATTTTGTGATTTAGTGTGTGTGTGTGTGTGTGTGTGTGTGTGTGTGTATGGGAGTGGCCCACGCACAGGCCCTTGAACAACTCGCTACATGCGATAAGAGTACGTTAAACAAGTCAGGTTCTCACACATAGGTCCAATGATAGTAAAGTCAGTTGGCCTTGGTGACCTGCACATATCTATACTGTTTGTCTATTTTGTCTATTTTGTTCAGCTAGTTCATATAAGGGCAAATTGAAATATTTAAGCACCACAGTGTATTTCTTCCCCAAACATTTGGAAAGAAGTTTCGTAAATATTTGGCTGTGTTTGGGTTAATGCTGGGGAATCAAAGTTCAGTGGTGCATCTGTTGCTTGACCCTAACTCCCTTTCTCTACCGGTCCAAAACTAAAGTGTCTCCCCTGCATATCAGATCACGTAGCGAGGAACTCTTAATAGCTGCACTTTTTGGATTGGCTTGTGGATATTGCTTACAGTAATGACTCTAAAAGAATGGAAGTGAAACCAAGACCATGCTGGGGAACAGTGGTAGAGGGGTCTTTATATGGGTGTCACCATGTGTTCCATTAGCATCCTGGAAGCTAAAGGCTGTGCCCTCTAAAGCAGTGGTTCTCAACCGCAGGTCTGGCCTCAGGACCCACATGTGTCATTAGACCAGTGGTTCTCAACCGCAGGTCTAGCCTCAGGACCCACACTGTGGCACGGTGGCGCAGTGCTTGCACTGCTGCCTCAGTGCTTGCACTGCTGCCTCAAAGCAAGAAGGTCCTGGGTTTGATTCCTGCCTGGGGCGTTGTTGACTCTGGGGTGCCCAGGTGGGTTATCTCCTGGGCCTTTCTGTGTGGAGTTTGCATGTTCTCCCTGTGCTCACATGGGTCTCCTCCTATAAAAAGAACCCCATCTAAAAACATGCGAAAACATCCAGTCCTATCCGTGACGAAGATGGACGTTACACCTGGAATTGGTCCCCGGGTGCTGGTGTTGGAGGCTGCCCAGTGCTCCCTGGCTGTCCCTGGAGGAGGGTTGGCGGGGATGGGGAGAAGCAGAGAATTCATTCAATTTGGACACCAGTGGTGTAGACCAGTGGTTCTCAACTGGTTCAGCCTCAGCCTCAGTGTCATTAGTAATTAAGTCATGACTCAAAAATTTAAAAAAAATTGCCAATATTGCAGTAATCAACAATGCCAACAATGTACTGGTAAAAACATTGAGTAAACAAAAAGCTGCAACAATTGGGGCTAAACTCAAAGAAATAGTAAGCCATTGAGACATTAATTAATATTTAAATCTTAGTTAATTCATGGGCTTCTTTCTAAAAATTAAGGTTTGGCATATGCTCGGCGACCCACTCAAAATGCCAGTGGGTCGCCATTCTATTGAGCTATTGTCAGGATTATTTTATCAGGTTCTCAGGACAAAACATTTTGTACCAATTTCCCCATCAAAATGGATCAGAAAATAAAATCTAGAGTGTTAATAGTCAATATTCAAATAGCCAATAGAACATATAACAGAAATTGAATTAATAATAATATGCCACAAATAAAAACTTTATTTGAGTCCATAATGCCAATGTGTTTTCATGCCTGTTAATAGCTTCAGGACTCAGCTTCAAGTACATAAAAGGAAAAGCATGGTTTCATAAACAGCTAGAAATTGTGCATCTGAGAGACCCTCAAGTCTGTCTGATGAGATGAATTTGGAGACACAGAAACACACACACACACACACACACACACACACACACACACACACACACACACACACACACACACACACACTGTGCACTGAGAGCAGAACGGTCAGCTCCAGATTATGTCAGATAATGTCAGGTCTGAACATAACATCAACAATACAACATTGAAGGTTGTATTGATGACAGGTTTACTCCATCAAAACAAAGTCCTGGAATGGTATTTAAAGATGTTGTTGATGAAAACTATAAACTCATCTATTGCTTAAATTACTTCATCTTTCTTTCAGAACAGCCTGTGTAGTCGGTACCATTGTTTTGGGGGGGAAAGTGGTACACTGGTGTTGTTTTCATCTGAAGTGTATTTAATAATTTGTGATTTTAAGGATTGGAACTACTTACTGCATTGGCCCACTGTACAATGGAGACCATCCACCTATAAGTATGACAATACAACAAGTTAATATTCAAACACAATCACAAATGAGGAAATGACTTAGGCCGCTGTAATGCATGTTAGCCTAAAACTATATGATGATATGATCACTTTGTGTTATGGAAGAAAACATCCATTTGGAAAATGAGCATCTGTTGTTTTAAAAGACCCTCAGTAATGATTTTATACCATTATATTTCACTACAGTGTAAAAGGTAACACCACTACTTCCTTAAATAACATTAGTGTACTTTACTTATTGCATAGTATCCTAGTGATTTTACGCATTCAATTTTAGTAATGTGCTCATTTTGTATAAAGAGTTATAAAACTAAATACACCTGAGTATACTACACTTGACACTTTCAAGCGATTCATGCGCTCTGTAGTGCGCATGTGCAGAGGAGCGACGCAGGAGAAGGAGATCAGAACTTTTCAGAGTCAGACGCGGGATTTAGCCGACACGTTGGAAGCAGACCTTATGAATAAAGTTTTGAGTCTTTTGGTAAGTTGTTCAACTTAAATGCTTGTTAGCTGTGTTTTCAACTGCATTTTCGCAGGCCATATTTTCTGATAACTGCCGTAATTGGGTTAGAATGCATGGCAGGCTAATGCTAACATTAACTAATGTTAGCTAGCTGATACGCCACATGTGAACATAGCCTACACATCGATGATTCAACCTCTTCCCATATTTGTTAACCTAATTTTTTTATTCACCTAACTTGGAAGTGGTAATTTGATGTGCATATTTTTTAAAATGTAGGGCTTGTCGGTTTGGCTTGGCGGCTTCTAACGTTAGCGCTTGGCGAGCACATGTGGTGCAGGCTGATATCACCCAACTTCAGAATCCACGTTTTAAATGGTAGAACTTTTCAGAGTCAGACACTGGATTTACACGTTAACCATCGCCTTTATTTATTTA
>OOFB01028823.1:0-14784 GCA_900323305.1 Trachyrincus murrayi
TGAATGTTAGTTTGTGTGCTACACACTGCTACACGCTTCAGCACTGGCAACATGTGGCAATATCCCCACCACAGTTAGTGGTTCTTGGGTTGGCACAATACACACCGCATGGACATGACGCCTTCAGCTCTTCTGCTATTTCGTTTCATGCGCGCAATGATGCAAGATAAAAATAATCGATAATTCACCTCGAATGCATTAAAACTAAAGTAACGAGCCCGTTTTCAAAATGTAATAAGTAGAAAGTACAGATATTTGTGTTAAAATGTAGGGAGTAAAAGTAAAAAGTCGTCAGAAAAATTAATACTTAAGTATACAGATACCTGAAAAATGGACTTAAGTACAGTAACGAAGTATTTGTACTTCGTTACTTCCCACCTGTGTGTGTGTGTGTGTGTGTGTGTGTATGTGGGTGTGTACATAATATGCACTTTTGTCCGCATTCGTGTATGTGCATGCACGTGCATGTGCATGTAAACACAACGATACGCTTGCCAAAGTGCAGTGGCTTGGTCTGGAGCATGACTTTCAGCTGGTCATTTCCCTCTCTCCCTCCTTGTCTTTTTCTCCTCCATCCCTTTCTCCTCCCTTCATACTTTGCTTCTCTCTCTCTCTCTCCGTCTCACTCCCTCCCCCTCTCTCTCTCTCTCTCTCTCTCTCTCTCTCTCTCTCTCTCTCTCTCTCTCTCTCTCTCTCTCTCTCTCTCTCTCTCTCTCTCTCTCTCTCTCTTGCGTGCTCTCTTGCTCTGTCTCTCTCTCTCTCTCTCTCTCTCTCTCTTGTGTGCTCTCTTGCTCTGTCTCTCTCTCTCTCTCTCTCTCTCTCTCTCTCTCTCTCTCTCTCTCTCTCTCTCTTGCATACTCTCTGTCTCTGCAGAGCCACTGCACTGCAGAGGAAATTTGAACTGTTCCCAACTCCCATGCATCTCACTCAACACAGGAGTTAACGCGCTATGGTGTATAGGAGAGAGAGAGAGAGAGAGAGAGAGAGAGAGAGAGAGAGAGAGAGAGAGATCGAGAGAGAGAGATGGAGGGAGGGAAGGAGAGAGCAGACAGAGAGGGAGGCAGGGAGGGAGAAACAGTGACTAAGGCTTTTGTTATTTTGTAAATGTATAAGGGATGCATGTAAAGCTTTGCTGCGGTTACATTATCCATTTTGTGAAGTAGGCCTACTGCTACTGAGTGTTTGTTCTCTTTATCCACCACATCATCTAGGCTACTCCCTCCAGTAATATACTTCTTACTCAAAACACCCGCTTTGGTTAATTCAATCGAGATCCATTTGCTGTCAATTTTCCATTTTGCAGGGGTTTTTTCAAGCGAAAAGCAAATTATATATTAAACACGTAAATAGGCTACTCTGAGATATTTTCTGACAGTTTTTCTATGTTCTATGTGATATGAAACAGAAGTCGATAGTCTAATATTTGTCTGCCACTATATGTCTATAGAGTGTCGTTCGGGGGTACTTTAGTGGCTTCGACTCCCAGCCGAAAGGTCATGGGTCCAGTCTACTGGAGCGAGATGCCTCACCCCCAGCTCCTCACTGTAAATTGCTTTGGATAAAAGCGTCTTCTGAATCGAAACTACTGGGAAGGAAGACATGAATGAATCAATATATTGTTCATAGGGCACCATGCCAGGTAGGTTGTGTATATGGTAGTATTATTGGTATACTATGCTATATATATACTATATACCTATAGTATAATATGTACTTTTGTGATTGTCAATTAGTGGTGATGCTGAATGCAGTCATTGTTAGTATCAGTGGTTGTTCTTTCTGAGACGCTCACTACTTAAACACATAGAACAAAGTAACATAGAAGCTAAAGTCATCTATTTAAGAGCTTGCTCGTTACACTTGTCTGCCCATATGACCGGGATGAAAGAAGTAGATCAGTGGATTTCTTACGCCCCCTGGTGGCAAATAATATCTAAATCTCAATTCTCAACATACAGTATATGAACAAGTTCCTGTTCTTTGGATCCATCTGCTCCCATAAGTGTTAATAGTTTATTTATATTGTGCAAAAAGGGTTTTAAATATGAATGCTGCGTTACTCAATCTGCCCACATAGTTTAACCAGCTGCTATGAAAAGGGATGCATCATTAAATGTGTTCAGTCTCCATCATTTTCTCCCAAGTCTCATAACATCAGATTAGATCAAATGTATATGTGTTGAATATGCTAAATCTGCACACAAATATACAGAGAATATATCTATATAGGCCTACACAACATGAGTAGATTAGTCTTCAATATTAGTCTTATGGTCTGCAATATTAGTGCAATATTAGTCTTCAATATTAGTACAATATTAGTCTTCTAGTCTTCAATATCAGTCAATATTACTCTTCTAGGCTTCAATATCAGTACAATATTAGTTTTCTCCAGAGAGAAATGTCCCACTTTTGTTTAGGTGCAGCAGAAGCAGCAGTAGCCTGAGACAGGGGATGCTGCACCACCTCTTCCATTGAGGAGTGAAGGACTTTCTCACTGGACCTTCCATAAACGTCTTGGTCCTCAGGACATCAATGTCAGTATGTCCTGAGGACCAGGGCATACTGACATAGACCCCAGCTCATCATCCCCAGAGGTGGACACAAGATGGCCTCTTCTTCATTTCCAGGGCCTGGTGTCCCACTGCTGCCTTGAGTCTCTCCCCTAGTATCTCCTTATCATTCCTATCATTCCTATCAGTCATATCTCTCTCACTCTCTCCCTCCACACACCAGCATCCCTGTCAGCACCACCCCGTCACCACCCCCCCTCGCCACCACCGCCACTGCCAATCTTCAGGGCTGAAATGTCAGCCTCCTCCATTCAATTACCCCGAAACTTTTAAACAGTGTTCTTATGTAAGGCTCGCTCTCTCTCTCTCTCTCTCTCTCTCTCTCTCTCTCTCTCTTGAAAATATGCTAAATGCCTTATTAAATAATAAGCATTGATATTAAAGCCTTTGGACTTCTTTTTACAGCACCCAAAGACCATAGAGATATTTGAACTGCTTGTGTACATCAATGATCCTTCGTAGTAGGCCTACTAGCAGCCAATCATACTACAATGCTGTAGTACTGCTAGACGCCTGGGGGAATATTTGCATAACAAAAAGGTGAAAGCGATTGTGAAAGTTTCTTGCATAGCACTTAAAGAGGACAACTCCATTGGTAGTAACAGAAACTGTATATTACAGAATTAACCGAATATTTTTACATTGATATGATTGTCTGTAAGATGTCCAATGTCAGATTAATGAAGATGACTCTTTTATAGTTCATAAAAGAGTCATATCGGTGTGTTTTGGTGGTCGATATAAGATTATATTCTTCTGTAACCACAATGATTATAGTTACATAAAATACATCCAACATATTTAATGCATTATAGTATGATGTATTTATATATCTAGATTAGGGTAAAGGGTTGGTTATTCTTAGTGGGAACACTATTACACTGCGTCTCCACACCAGCAGATGGCAGCAGTATGACGACGGTGTAGACCGGAACAAGCAAAGGGGGTTGTGGGTATTTTTTCTAATAAAGTACGTTGCAAGCTGAACGTCGTTAGTCGTCGTAGGAAAAATCCAACTGGACCGTCAGACAGTAGTTGAGCTCAGATTAAAAAAAAGATATATATACACTTTTTATATTATTGCAGGATACAAACGTCGATTTTTATTTTTTAAACGACGCTTTTTTTTTTTCTACGGGGCTCTTAAGATTTATGAAGGTTGCTCATATCACTCTGGAGTTTGTACGTTGGCAGTCGTGGGACGCGGGCCCCGTACTTTCTGGGAACTCGAGAGGTTCGTGTGAAATGTGTGTGGAGACCATGGACACTAAATCGACAAACCTGCCTTCGAATTACCTGAGGAAACACAAGTTCGTGTCGAAGATGAAGTGGAAAATGCTTCGCGTGAGGCCCGCCGCGGAGGACACTTTCGATATGTTGCACAAGACCGCGAAGAACGCGGCCCGTCGTCAATGCGTCGGCCATAACCCGAAGAGGTCGACGCTCACTAAACTCGGTAAGGGAGTCCGACATGTGAGTGACAACGAACGGGCGAACAGAAGCGCGACGATGGCGCGCGCGGACGTTGCGCTCACGCGCTGTCGTTCGGGAGCAATGGCGCCCGAGAACACCACCCAGTACCTCATGGCTAACGTCTACGACGACATGTCGCGGCCGCTCTGCGATGCGCTCGCGCCGCACGGGACTCCCGCGGACGTCTACGGCGAGTCGTCGCCCACGAGCGTCTCTGCGGCCCTGGACTCCGTGTACGACGACTACCTCGCGTTTCAGCAGCGGGACTTTGAGGAAGTGTTCGGCCTTTTGAGCTGAAACGCTAATCATGGGGGACGGACTTAGTCTACGTGTTCACGCGCCGCACAGGCCTCGGCCTGCACTCTCACCCGATGACGTGTCTGGTGTGCAAAAAGGTGTGCAATGCCATGTTTTTACATTGAGTTGTCATTGTAGTCAATAGGTTGACAAAAGAGAATCGTAACACTGGGTTATGTCGCATGATTTCATGGTTGGGCTTTATTTATCACAGAGCCGAACCCGACACTGCCCGCAGTGTGGGGGGGCTGTACTCCCGAACGCAGCAGCCGCCAGCTGCCCCCCCCCCCAGACGACCACCCCAATACCCGCCTCTCTCCTGGTCACCTCTTGCGTACACCAGGTAAACCCTACAGTAACCGAGAGGACATGGCAGGTACTACCGATGTCGATACATGTGTCCCATTGCTGTAGTGCTGTTGTGAGTAAAGCGATGGGGGGGGGGGGGGGTTGCTATGGTATCTCCCATTGTCTCGGTGGGGGGTGAAATGCACATGCCATGCACATGTAAACGTTGTCTAAGCCTTTTCCAGGTCACAGTACCACCGACTCGTGGTCTCGGCTGTGAACTGCACTGGAGCAGACACCGGAGAGGTCTTCCTCAAAGATATGGACACAAGGTGACTCTTTGTAACGGGTTGATGTTTCATGTTATCGAGGTTGTAATTGCGTCTGTAGTTGCTGCTCGTGTGTGTGGATATAATGTAATAATGTACATAAAGATACTATTGTGTTGTGTTTTTAGCCATTAAAATATAATTTGGAAAATATAACCGTGAATGTGTCATGATCTGTTTCTGATGTCTCTTAGTTGATTACTCAAAATATTGAAAGGTGTTAAAAATGTGAATTTTCCAATGAAAGATCGACTTCGAGTTCTGAAATAATGGTGTTAATAAACAAACTACACCCGCGATGGAGCCAGGCCAAGATGGCGGCCTCCGCCCGTCCTCCACCAGCAACAGTTGCTCAAACTTGCAGCGCTTTGTGACGTAACCACGTGTGTGCTGCTACATGACCCAAATAGGTCAACGAGGCTAGGCCCCGGGTTTAATGTCTGTCTATTTCTGAACTGTGCCCAATGTCACGTCAAAAATCATTAAAACAAATGATGAATTATTGAATGAAGTTGTAGGCCAAGGGAGCTTATCTTTTTATTTAAACACCTTGAAAGCCTTGTTCCACGCCCAGGAATTACATAACGACTGTAATAGTTGCCGTTTAGTCAAGCTGAGTGTAATTTAAGGAACCCACCCATGGTTGCAGTGTGTAGCTGTGTTGTAATAAACTGTTCGTCACCGTGGCGTTAATTTATTACTTAACCTCCAGTAATTAATCTTAATCTAAATGTGCACATTACACAGCCAGGTTGTGTCCATCTGAGACTGAAACTAACTTCCCGGGTTCATTAGCATAACTGGTTGGGTGGTGGGGAGTAAACTAAACGTTTGCCAGGGGCTTTCGTCATGTTTCCTACACACAAAGCGGCCAGCATTATCATGGACCGTTTTTGCGTTTAATTTATTTTGACGGCTCACTATGGATGAATAAAAGCTAATAAGTGGTTGACATGCAAAACCATTATTCCAACGTAATATATGTTCTCAATTCAACACGTGAGTTAACAGTGCTCCGAAGTGGATCACATGTTCTCGGAAGAGATGTCTTCAAATCACTGATTTCTTTCTGAGCAGATTATGCTCAAAGTACGATGGCAGATTACCTATTTATTATAATTGTGAATAGTAAACTGGTTTAATCTGATTGTGCAATGTTCCGTACACCGGAGCCAATGCCCCACTTCCCCATGGTGAACCTTGAGCCGGACCAGATAAGATACGTTATCCGTATCCATTCATGCCCTGGATGCCTCAAAATAATACAAACGTATTTGACTAAATCTATTAAATGATGTGGGCGTTTGATCTGAATGTATAGCTCCGACCGAATAGGCTACAGTCTACTAGACAGTCTACTATGGCTACATCGCATGACATTGGACAGCTAAAATAAGTAGCCTAGCCACTTTCTGATCCCTAGCGGCTCATTATTTATATATTCTCTAAATGAATAAAATTCTGGCCGAACTAGTATTTGGCATATTGTTGTAATGGAAGTTGTGGGTTGGGCTATAATTTACCAGTGCCAACAAGTTCCGTAGACTGTAAATGACCGGACAGTAGAGTTTGTGACACCAAATCACGGATCTATAATAAGGACGCACCCAACCTGTGCGAGTCAAGTTTGCTCATCAGCGGCCACCTCTGGCAGTGAGTAGTAACAGCACTTTGATTGTGCTGCCATGTCAGTGTATTACACAAAGATGCCAAAAGGTGGCAGTAGTTGTCAACTAATATAGGAACAAGGCGAATTTTATATTCATGTTATATTACAAGTCTAGGGTTTGAGGTCTCGGTTGTCTGGTCTTCAGATTAAAGTACATGTTCCAAGCGACAAAGGACTCCCATTACATACATTTCGAGTTGATTCATTTTAGTCTTTGCCCATCTGCTGTGGTGGACAGAGTTCAAGAGAATGGCCATTGGCCACCAATTTCTACTTTTGACTGACACATTGGTTACACCCATTGCATTGCACAGGTTCATGACGTGACAATCCAGTGTGACAGTTAACAATTGGACCCAAGGGACCCTGCGTTGCTTTCTTTATTGATAAAACTGCTGCACAAGCGGCAAAGAGCCTTTGTACTGGGCCCTTCTGGAAAAGTAGGCCTAGGCCTAAAATCTATTGTCCATTATAGGAATGGAATTCCACCCTTTTCGTTCGCTACACTATTCATTGAGGGTTGACGATGGATAGAGTTGTGTGTTAAGTTGTAGGCTAGTGTAGTCCTTTAACATTGGAGCCATTTCTATGCCCATGCCAGCCATAAAAAGAGATGGAGATTAGGAACATTTCTGTATCTGACCCTGGGTTTTACTAGTATTACTTCAATCATGCCCCTTTTGGCTTCAATAGCAACCGCAAGCTTCTGCCTCCAACCACACTGCAGCTAAATCATTTACTCCCAGGCAGGAAGTTGGCTTTTAGGCTTCACACAAAGAGAAGGAGGGCAACTGCCAAAACTGAGATTTGGCTCTGGAGGGATTCAGAAAAGTACCCCTTTTGCCCCTGTCTATGTGCTATAGATGTTAGCCATGAGGTACTCATATGCGTGTGTGCTATAGATGTAGCCATGAGGTAGTGATATGTATATGTGCTATAGATGTAGCCATGAGGTACTGATATGTATATGTGCTATAGATGTTAGCCATGAGGTACTGATATGTATATGTGCTATAGATGTTAGTCATGAGGTACTGATATGTACAGTATATGTGCTATAGATGTTAGCCATGAGGTACTGATATGTATATGTGCTAAAGATGTTAGCCATGAGGTACTCGTATGTATATGTGCTATAGATGTTAGCCATGAGGTACGGATATGCGTGTGTGCAATTGAATTTGTGGAGCATGGGTACAAGTGTTGGAATGCAGTAAATGTGGCTGGATGTTATGGGCGGGTTTCTTAATTTCTAAGTGCCACGATATGATTGTAACACACAAGAGCAGGAAGAACGGTTGGATAGCCCTCTGGCCACACTGGTGATATGTGTTTTGGTGTGAACACGCCCAGGAGTGCTCAGGAGATAAGCACCAGTTCCACGCATTAATCTAAACAAAGGAAGCTGAATAAAAAGCCTTTTAAGATCGTACTACTGAGAAGTGGGTCTCTTGTTGAGAGAAGAGGCTATCTTGCATGGAAGAGTTTCTGCAAAACCTGAATTTCCACACCCGTAGTTGGGAGTTCAAAGGGAATGTTGTAGGTTTTTTTTTTAAATGGGCAGAATAATGTTCTGTTGAGTGAGAGGTATTTCAAATGAAGCAGTTTTGTCCTCAAAATAATTCTGTGTGAAGTTGAATGTTGGTAGCATTTATGCAAAGGAAAATAAAAAGATGTGTTAACGTTTATTTCTCACAGTAAACACCCCTCAGTCTCTAAGCCACCATAAGAGGCACTATACTGAACCTAAGTACTGGGTTAGCCCCAGAATTACACACTTGTTGCCAGGATAACAGCCTGCTTGTCAGACAAGATGGGAGTCACACACCGCATCACTATCAACCATAAAGGGGGAGACAAGGCAATGGCAAGGCTCTTACCATCTATATTGTCTATAGGGAATTTCATTAGTCAATCTCGACATGTGTTGACATGTTGAGGGGGAAGTGGCCTGTCCAGTTTGCAGTGACCTTCACAGCTATGGTAGGTGTGGACATCGACCCCCAGATAATCTTTGGCTAAAAGCAAATGGCAGGACAATAGACGACCGTGTGTGTACATACGGACACATAGGAAACGTTCACTGCTGGCTTAACCCACATGATGGGTTAAGCCAGCAGTCTACTGGAGTCTTGTTAAAGTTGTATAATTAGTGTAGTGCTGCTGTGCTATCTGGTTCAATAGGCCCAATCCTTGATGTCTCGTAATTTACTCGTTGGATGAAATATAGTTGATGTGTACTTAGGAAGGACTACTTTCTTGAAATAGCTACATGTGCCATATAATGCAAATTATTATTCTTTTCGCTGCTGTTCTACTTTCTGGTTGGTTCTACCTTCTCACTCGGCCATTGGATGTAGCCACCTGACCTAGTTGGGAACTCTTTCATTGGCTATCCCCCCTGGGTGACTCTGTCTGCTTAGTGACGCATAGACACACTCGTACAACTTCTCAACTGCACTTCAAGCCCCTTTTTCGAGATCGTCCCACAAAATAAAAAGAAAACAAAAATAGGACAAGGAGAAAGAGAAACTGCTTTTACTGTGTAAACCGTTGGGGGAATTTCAGTCCAGAGACCCATTAGTCAAACAAACCCGACATGGAGCTGACATGGATGCCCCTAAGCCCCTATATTTTGCCTAAGGAAACCCTGTGGAGTCTGACCAAGGGCCTTTAGGGGCAGCTTGACCCAGCATTGGAGGGTAGATGCGTATGACCTGCAGGCAAAATACCTGCGCCCCCGATTAATAATAGCACTCAAGGTTCTTAAACTAGATCAAGGATGTAGATCAAGAACTATAAGACTATAAGGAAAGTATAAGGCTAAAAATACGTCAAATTATTTTCTCTTTTCTCAAACTGACCATCAACTCCCAAAGGGTGAGCATTACAATCATTGAAGGACTGCATGGACTTGAGACTTCGGGGGCAGGGGTATGGCAATCGATGTGTTGATATTATTACATAGCCAAATGTGAACGAGATATAAGAATCACCTGGAAAGGAAGCAAAAGTGATCCCACGCAATTGGTGCCAGTTCTGGTCTGTTCCAGTGATTATGCTTGTAGCACGAAACCATTGCAGCGCACCTAAGCACTCTACATATTCACTATATAGTTGTTGAGTGCGGAGTTTACACTCCAAAATATGTGCTGAAGTGTTCTTGCTGTCATTATTGCAATGAGTCACATACGTGTGTGTGCGTGCGTGTGTGTGACTCTGTATGTCATAGTAATCCATTTTCTTCCAATTCCCATTAGTTTATGCCTACCTGGCTTGTTTATGTTAGGTTGCATCCTGCCACCCTCTTTTGATTGGCCAGATTGGCTGATCCCCTCTTCCTATTGGCTGGACGTGGTGGGCTGGTGGTTGGCCTGCCACCACTATCTGTCTTTCTATTACTGTCATCTTACAAGTTAGAGAGATGTGCACTGTACTCCATTATACGTTGTGTTAAATGTATACGAGCATGTGAGACAGAGAGTTATGTTAGTTAGATTGAATTTCTTTATTATTTATTTATGTGGCTGAAAGCCGTTGCCTGGAAAGCACCACAGATGGAAAGCGTGCAACAGAGGACTTGGTTGCTATATGGGAGCAGGGGCGACAGCTGTGTCACTAGTAGATGTAGATATATTCTTGGTGGCAGCAGAGGGTAAACAACAGATGGTTCAGTACCTGAGCACCACGTTAGCCTCTCGCTGCAAACATGCAAACGACGGTGCCCCCGTGGAGCCAACCTTTGGATCTTGGCACCGACTGGCTAGTATCTCATTGGAGATGTAACCTGTGGCTCTCTCGCTCTCTCTCTCTCTCTCTCTCTCTCTCTCTCTCTCGCTCTCTCTCAGCGGGCTCTTGGGCTTACAACACGCCAACACTATCTTTGTTGGTATGAGTCTGGATAATGGCCTGTGCCTAACATGGCTCCATCCACCTGTTAGTATCCGCTTTCTCTTTGCGATCTGGAACATTACAAGTTTAACATGCAAATCATAAGCTTAAGATCCCAATGTCCTGCCTCCACTCCTGGGTGACTGTGAGTAAAGGGTCAGACCATTTTTCATTGTTTTTTCCAAGTGATGATGGCTGAACTCCTGATCAAATATGCGGCCAATGCTGATTCAATGCATGATCATTAAGAAAAATCAGATAAGCTAGAGTTGTGACACAATCCCTATCTTGGGGTCCTTTGATTGGTTAAATAAAATGTATTATTAGTATTATATTATTACTAATTAAAAACAAAAAAATCAATTCAATAATGTGCTATATTTGTAGTTACAGCTTCAGTAGCTAGAGCGCCCATTTCTGTAGCTATCAGTTTAACTAAAACATAGCAATACTCTTAAATCCTATATACTAGTGTGGGTGTGTGTTTTGTCTCCAGAGAAAGGCCTTTAAATCTTAAACTCCCCTTTTTCTAAAGTAATCTCATCGGTATTGCCCTCTCAATAAACAGAGAGATGAAAAAATGCTTGGTTTTGTGGAGACACATTTCACCCGCCAGCAGCCACCGTGCAGAAGGGAGGTGTAATAAGACCCAGTCAATATCATGCTGTGAGGTTTGGCAGGAGCTAAATAAGACGGAGAGAGCGATCGATATGATGAGAGCCTGCACCCAAACCACCACCCACCACCACCACCACCAATAGCAACACACACACACACACACTATCCTATCTAGTCAATATATATATATATAGTATATATATATATATATATATCTGTACGTGGATAATGAGCATGTGGAGACTGTCCGAGACAGGGACATGGAGAATAACTGTATGTCAGATTGACGCCACTTTTACAACTGTCAGAAAAAGCAACGACTTGATGATCGTTTTCCTTTTGTGCATGTGCGTGCGAAAATGTTGCAGATGAAGATGGCCCAACAATAAGCGCATTTGGAATAGGCAAAAGCTGATGTCGATAGATAGATATGAAACATTTGATGAAGAGCGACCGTTTCCCTCCCCCCAGACACGTCTTCCAAAATGGTTGCCTACTGTCCCTGGGCTGCTGGGCTTCTGTGTGAGACCTCCTTTATGAAAGCTGTCAAAGTGACACTGTGGATACGCATCAAGGGTCCATCGTGGATCAGAATTCACAAGCTAACATTGATGCTAACTGAAGCTTACGGGAAGCAGTGACATGCGCTTCCAGTGTTCTGTGATGCATGTTTGGAAATCGATTTGAGCACAGAAACATAATTCTGTTGATTCATGGCAGTTTGTCATTTGTTACACGGTTATCTGTGGTTCATAATTGCCTTCTGGATGTGGAATTAGTTTAGAGCGGTTAAAAAGTTACAAAATACGTAATCTATATCTTATAGACAATGCAGCTGCATTGTTTGGCAGTTCGAACCCATTAAAGTGCATGTTAAAATCAGGCCTCCATTTAGGATCAACACTTTTGACCTATGACCTTTTTCTCATTGTAGGGATTTCACAGAAATTACCTGCATTGCCTAAATTAGCAATACGAAATCACATGTCCACTCACACACAAAACATGCCCAACAAATTATACGCATCAGCTGTAGGCCTGTCCAATCCATAAGCTTATGTTTAGGGATTTAGTGAAGAGACCAAAGATTTACATATTCACTCATATCACAAATGCAAACTCAAACAATATCACAGCAAAATATGGCCAGCTAGCAATAGGCTATCATAATTCCTTTTAGCTACCTGCATTTAAATACAAGCATGGAAGGCAATTTAAAAGTCGGAGGGACAGAATAAATTGAATAGTTCTACCATTAGTTAGCTAAATCAACAAGAAATATTTTTTTGTGTAGGACTAATTGGACTGCTGGTCTTTTAGCTGTAGCCTAACATTTTGGATTGCAGGATTGAATCAGTAATTTGTATGCAGACATATTAAACTAAGATGGCAGATGTCATTATTCATTATTATATAAGAAGACGCCTATCCGTCGTATTTCAAGTAGAAACAGGTGTGTGGGCCTGATTGAATGAGCGTCTCAGACATTTCTCCAGCGGCTTGACTATGTCTCGTTCGTCGTCTGCTGGCTTCAGACAATTCCAATCATTCATTGTTTGATCCAGATTGTAATGTCGTTTCCACTGGCATGCCGATGCAGTGGAAGTTGTGTTGTATGACAGGGTCCGGTTGTTGCGGTTGAGTAGCGGGGTGAGCGGAGGTGGGGTGCCGTCTAACCCCACCCCAACGTGAGCCCTTGAAGCCCCTCGAGACTATAATCGTGATGAAGGGCTATACAAATAAAGTTGACCTGACATGATCTATGAACTCTTGGCGAATCACCGCCGCACTCGCCTACTGCCAGGGACTCTGTGTCCGACTCTCTTGGGTGGATCAATCAAAATGTTGAAAACCAAACATGCTGAGACGTTTTTGCCATAAAGCCTTCTTACAGTACACTATTTGAAGGACGTCATTTTTTAAATTTAATTTTAGAGACTCACATTAGAAAATAAAGACTCAAGTAAGAAATGGTGGTCATGGTGGTTTTGTAAACTATAGCCTACCTGACAACCATATCTCCTCCTAGTTGCAAATATGCAAATGATATGGATCTGCTTGTCACATAGCACGTAATTGAATGTCACAACAAATGTGTTTTTTCCTTATTTGCCGAGAGGCTTTTAATGAACGCTGGGCACGTACAGTACATCCTGTGGCACACGGGGATGAAAGCTTTCTTCTTTATCAGAGCCCTCAGCGTTCCGGGAAATCCTTCAAAGACTTTGCTGCTGCAGGGAGGTGATTTTCTGCCCTCCGTGTTCCTCTTCCTCCGACCCAGACCAAACATTTTGGTCAAGTCAGAGTCAGACCACGTCGTTACTTCTCTCAATCAAGCGGAGAGCAGCGCTTTCTTTTTATACGCTCCGGCTGCCATTTTCAAACGAGAACAAACAAGTTATTTCCCCCCCCCCGCACTACGCCACGGCCCCCCTTCGATCTTTCCCTCGTTCGTCTATCAACGTAATTGTGCTCCTTCCAAGAATAGAAGCAAAGTGCCAAGGTCTGTCAAGGAGCCCGTGGTTAACGTGTCCTTCAGTCCATGAAACACTTCCTCACTCTCCACTGGGTTTGTTTGGTTCGCGCCTCTCGAATCTCATCTGGAACATTCTTATATTATTATATATATATTATACATTCTTATATTATATATATATGTCGGCCTACAACGTCATGTAATCTGTCATTAATGGAAAGAAGCACGTCTTGAATGCTGTATCTGTGTTTTCTACCCGCATGAGTGGGTAATTACCTTCTTAACAAGCTTCTCAACGCTCTCAGCAATGTAGTTAATGTTCTGGCCATGTTTCAAAATGTGAAAATCTTCTTCTATTTTTCTATCTTCATTTTGGCTTTTCACTTTTGTCACGCGGCAAAGCTAGAGGTCTCACTGTGTCCCTCGTTCTATATCTCTTTATCTCTCTCTCTCTCTTTATCTCTCTCTCTTTCTCTTTCTCTCTCTCTCTCTTTATCTCGCTCTCTCTCTTTATCTCTCTCTCTTTATCTCTCTCTCACACACACACACACACACACACACACACACACACACACACAGAGTCGAGCATGCATATGTGGTCCTGAATACTGAGAGGCATCACTCTATTACCCGCCCCCCTTCTTCCTCTGACTGAATATGGACACGCAATACATGTGTATGTGAAGAATTGTAAGGAGGCAGACAGTTAGACACTTGGTTGGACCCCAGGCTCTTCAAGCACTGTGTTCAATGAGGAATATAATATAGTTGCACACTAGTCGTTACTGTACAATACTAACACATGACGCTACATTAATCTAATGTAGCGTCATGTTGGCTCATGAGGAGCATGGCGTGTTGCTTTACCCTGCGCCATCGTTGCGTGTCCAATGACATTTCCAGATCCAGCAGCGCACTGCTGCAGCTAGCAGGTGAAACCAGCTTTTCACTTCCACATGTGGTCCCCTGCGTTGTACGACAGCGCCCACTACTGGCCAGCTGTAGGAGGTGCAGTGTGTGGTGTGTGGTGTGTGTGTGTGTGTGTGTGTGTGTGTGTGTGTGTGTGTGTGTGTGTGTGTGTGTGTGTGTGTGTGTGTGTGTGTGTGTGTGTGTGTGTGTGTGTGTGTGTGTCTTGCATCCGTGTGGTCCTCACGGTGTGCCAAAGAAGCT
>OOFB01028825.1:2500-14904 GCA_900323305.1 Trachyrincus murrayi
TGCAAGAGAAACTCTTCGTCTCTATGAACTCACGGCAGTATTCCGGACTACGCCATTCGATGCAGACGTTGAATTTGTGGCAGGAAGCAACATAGGCAGCGAGAGCCACACAGCGGTTGTTGACATACTCTGCATCACGCACCCACATTTCACAAAATGTGCTGGGAGGCACCTGCGAATACAATGCATGGTTTTTAAAGTCGTACTATAATATATATATATATATATATATATATACACAGAAATATATATATATATGTACGGAATATATATGGTACCTAAGTAACATGACTATAATATGTATATATACATATGATACCTAAGTAACATTACTATAATATGTATATATACATATGGTACCTAAGGTCGGCTGTGGGCCAAACTATTTGGAACTAGGGAAGTGGGCATCGAGTCGAAAAAGGTTGGGAACCCCTGCTCTAATATATGCCAATACACACATTTCAATCTTTTTGGACTTCACTTAGTGGTTATATGCATTTTGGTTGTCAATTTTATCCTAGGAGCTATGATAGAAAATCCCTGCTACTCATGACACTAAGGGTGCTTTCACATTAGGTACGATTGATTCGTACCGTGCCCGAGTACGATTGCCCCCCCTCCCCCCTGGTCAGCGTTCACATTAGTAATGTTGTTCTGTACCCGAGTACACATAATACCCTGATTCATTAAACTACACATGGCATGAAACCCTCAACCAATACACCCTGATTCATTAAACTACACAGGGCATGAAACCCTCTCAACCCACTTGAAGCCCACTTAGATAATGAAGACAGGGAATTGTACCTCAGATCTAATTAGCATTAATGCCCTTCATTAATGTGTATTTCTATTGGATCTGCTCTCTGAGATGAACATAGATAGTGCAGTAGAAGAGAACAAGGGGACAGAGGGAGGGACCTACAAAGTGGTGGCAGGGGAGGAAGGCATTGTCCTGCAGCATGGCCATGCAGCGGGAGCAGTCGCTGGTGGAGCAGTTAGCCTCGCGGCGGCGGCTGTGACTGACGTAGCTGGTGGTGTTTGGAAGCTGCCAGCTGTCGATGAACAGCGCCGGGTCCTCGCTTTCCCCCACAATGGTGCCGTTGGGCAGGGTCAGGTCGTTGGCTGGGTCCCCATCGCAGTAGCCTGGTCGGGGAGGTAGAGACGGATAACAGTTTGGTGGACAATGGTTACAGAAAAAGGTATTTGATATTTGAAAGTCATTGTCTTTCTTTGGAAAGCACTGATAACAATGAGAAGCGAGCACACACATGGCTTATACGCTTGTTTTTGGAGTGCACCAATATTGTCACGGATTCATTCAAATTCATTCATTTTTTATCACAATCTCTTCTAATATATATTCAATACAACTACATATAGCTACATATATATAACTTTACTCCTAACATGTTTACCAGACACAGAATACAGAGCAGTTGAGGGCCAATAAGGCATCAGATATCAGACAAATTGAGAGGAGGGCTATCATATTGTATATCATCACATCGTGGCTACTGGAGGAGGACCACCTACCACAGAGCCCCATGGTGGGGAGCTTGTTACTGGAGCTCTCCGTCTCAATCACCATCATGCCAGTACTGTGGAACCACTGGAGTTTGAGACCGGAAGGGCTGCGGATCAGATACATGTTCCCCGTGTCCAGGATCTCAAAGCCAAACTTCCTAAAACGTGGCTTGGCATACCTTGAGTTGACATAGAGCTAAACAGACGAAGAAGAGTCTCGGTTAGTTTTTGGGTGCCCTTTGCCCTTTGAGGTGATATATTAAAGAATGCATACTTTAGTATCTATCTATAAAGCATAATTGAGAACAAGCAACAGGGTCCTACCCTTCTCTGAAGTCTGTTAATAACAATGTGGTTTGACTTGTGGGTAATGTTGAGCGCCACAAGACACAGGTTGGTGAAATTCCAAAGGAGCTTTAGAAGGAAACAGAAAGCTGTGTTATAATTTTCAGAGCTTGACTTATAGAATAAGTTAAAATATACATGAACAATCAATTAAACATTTCCCTGACTTACTGAATCTGAGTTGGCAGGGCATTCCTGAACCAGGACGCTGACTGTCTCGTTGGGCAGCTGGTTCACAATGTATGAGGCTGCTTTGTAGACGGCAACACTGTTCCCATCAAATGTGATGATGTTCAGGTCCGGGAAGATTGAGCAGCGGCCTGAGGAACACATAGCAGTGGTGAAATAAAACCCTGCCTGTGTCTCTTGATAGTTGCATGTGAAATTAATGTTCACATACACAGTATCCATCTGTACATGATAATACAGAGTGCTTGTGCATTTGTGGTGTTTAAAAAAAAAAAAAAGTATGCTTGGGGTAGTGTCTGGTGGTGGTGTGTGTGTGTGTGTGTGTGTGTGTGTGTGTGTGTGTGTGTGTGTGTGTGTAGGTTACTCACAGGGACAGTCCCACTTTGGGCAGCACTTGTCTCCATTGACCAGTATGGCGAACCCCAGCAGACCACAGTTTGGAGGTGCTGAGTTATAGGGACAGTTCTGAGTTTTGTTGAACAGAATCAGCTGACTGTTGACACATATGTACTTGGTGCACTCATCGATGAACTCTGAATAGGGAGGCTGGAGGAAAGAAATTCAGAACAAAATAGACACATGGTAATTTAAGGTGGCTCACGATCACTGAACGCATTATCAGGTGATCAAATCAAATATTGAATGAGTTCATATTTGTTCATATTGAAATGAAGCAAAGGTTATTTTCTTACAGTGCACATCCTTGTAGAAGATATAACCATGGAGCTTGTGGTGTCCATCGTGTGCTTGGTGGCTTCCAGCGTGGACGACTCAGAAATGGGCACAGGTGATGAAGTTGACACTAACGTGGTGCTTTCAGATGGTTCTGTAGGTTCTGTTGGACGCCTTGAGGTCCGTGCTGGGGCCGGTGTACTGCTGGGCCTGGTACCAGGGGTCCAAATGGAGGCCACCTCACCAGGAGCAGGAGTAACAGTTGTTCCTGCGGACGGGGAAACCTCAGTCTTTTTGGTGGTGGAGGTCTTCTCAGATGTTACAGCAGGCGGCTCCCTGGTGACTCCCATGGGGCCATCAGTGGGTGTTTTGACTGTTGTCATACTGGGAACTGGAGCAGGACCTGAGGGAGTGGTACTGGTGGTAACGGCAACTGGTGTGGTTAGGAAGACGCTCTCTGTAGTGGCCGGCTCTGAGACTACAGTCGTCCCAGTGATTGGTGTCACTGTTGAGGTCGTTGAAGACCTTGTTGCCGTGGTAACCGTCATGGTCGTCTTTTCGGTCGATGTGACCTCTGGGGGCACCCTTGTTGGCAACAGAACTCTTGGTGTTGTCGTGATTTTTGTTGCCGTGGTGATCTTTGTTGTTGTTGTCGCTGGTGTGGCCCTCACGGTAGACACAACTCGGGTGGTGACTTCTTCTTGGTGCGTCGTTGGTCTCGGTGGACCCGTGGAGGTAGTTGGGTACTGTGGAGACCAAGGGGAAGGTGGCTGAGTGGTGGTAGCAGTCGTGGATATCACTTTTCCAGTCAGCGGAGGTACAGGTGTTGCCTCGGTCACTAGATGTGGCGTGAGTGTTGTAGTCACGACAATTTCAGTGGTTTTAGTAGAGCTCGTGGTACGAGATGTCTCAGGTGTCAAAGGTACAGCTAAAAGCTTGGTTGTCAATGGTTGCTGGGTTGTTGCTTTAGTCACTTTTGTATGTGCGATCTCTGGTGGTGTCATCCTTGTGGGAGTTGTAGTTGTAGTTGTAGTTCCAGTTGCGGCTGCTGAGGTTGCCATGCTTGCGACTATCTTTGTTGTGATTGCAGCATGAGGAATCCGGGTAGTAGATGTAGCAGAGACTGTAGGGGTTAACGTTTTTGAAGTGACATGTGGAGTGGTCACCTTTTCAGTTCCATAAGTAGCAGTAGAGGAAGTTTCCCAATGGGGCGGACGCCATGGCTCAGAGGTCCTCGTAGTAGATGTCTTCAGAGTGGATCTTTCTGGGACTGTTGGCATGGGTACAGAGGTGGTCTTTGTGAGGGACACTGGAGATACACTTGGTTTCATGGTAACCAAAGGTCCCATGGAGGTGGTGGATGCATCCGGGAACTCTATAAGTGCGGTAGTTGTGGTTTTACGTGTAGTTGGAATGCTTGCAGACCAAGATGTGCTCTCTGTAGAATGTTTGGAGGTTAAAGGAGGAACAACAGTGGGTTCTGTTGTCCTAAATAGTGGACCCACATCTGTGGTGGTGGTGGATGCAGTTCCCCAAGATGCAGTGGATACCAGTGTTGTCACTTTCTCTGTTTTTTCTCTTCCTGTAGACGTTGGTGACCTTGGACTGGCTAGTGTGATAGTGGTCGGTGCCATGTGAGTTGAGGTTGATTCTGGTAGCTCAGATAGGGTGGTCGCCGTGGATATAAAAGCAATAGTTACCTCTGCACTGGTGTGCAATGTTGTTGTTTTACTTGTTGTGAATGGAGCAACTGGTGTGACAGATTCTGTGGTTTTAGCCACAGTGACCACTGGAGCCGAAGTTGTTTGTGTTTCAGTGCTAGACGTAGGAGGCAAAGGGGATGTGATCCTAGAAACTGTACTCAGTGAACCTGGAGTGATGATGGTCGTAGTGGGAGGTGAGGCTACCTCTGTTGTTTTAGGCTCTTTAGTCGATTCGAGGTAAGCTGTGGTTGTCCAGGTACTAGCTGTGGTAGTCCTCTCTGAAACTACGATCTCTGAGACGGTCGTTGGGCGAAGACCAGGAACGGTTGTTGTAACCACTGCAGGATGAGTGGTAATCTGTGTGGTCCCTGGAGTGCCGTAGACTGGTGAAGTAGAAAGGGTGGAGGCGATTGTTGTCTCCTTGACAGTGCTAGTAGTTGGGACCACGGTGGTGGTGGTGGTGGTGGTGGGGCTCATTGTAGAACTGAACTTTCCCTCTTGTGGCAGAGTGGTCTTAGCCGAGGATGTGAGCCAGAACAGAGCAGTGATTGAAAAGGGGGCAGGTGTTGTTCTAGAGATAGCAGGGTCTATGGAGCTCAATGTGGATCTAGGAAAACTTGTTGTTTCAGCTGTTGTACCGACTCGAGTGCTAGGTGATGCTGATGGCACCATGACAGTCGTATGTGGCACCACCATCTCTGATGTGACAGAAGGAGTACGTGGTGCTGAAGGAGATGTGCTCACTCTGCTAGGTAGGTCAGGGGTTGGAGAAGCAGAAGTGGTAGGTGGCTGGCTTATGGAGATGCCAGTGGTTGTGGTGGTTGACACTGTGGCGTGTGTAGTTTGTGAAGCAGAGGTAGGCTGCGTAGTTGGAAAATGAGTAGTGCGAGCTGTGTGTGGAGCACTCGATGTTGTGGAGGAGGTGGTGGTGGTAATCGTTGATGGGGAGATAGTGGATGTTGTGGAGGTGGTGGTGGTGGTGGTAATGGGAGATGGGGAGAGGGTGGAGATGGTGATGGTGGAGGTGGTGGTAATGGGAGAAGTGGTGGATGTTGTTGAGGGGGTGGATGTGGAGGGAGTGGTGGTGGTGGTGGTGGTGGGGGACATGGTGGATGCTGAGGGGGTGGAGGCAGCAGAGGGAGCAGTGGTGATGGGGGACAAAGTGGAGGTTGAGCGGGTGGAGGTGGAAGTAGTGATGGTAGTGGTGGTGATGGGGGACGTGGTGGAGGCTGTGGACGGGGTGGTGGTAACAGCAGAGGGGGTAGAGAATGAGGGAGTGGTGGTGGTAAAGGTTGTGGGGGCAGTGATGGGTGAGAGAGTGGAGGTGGCTGTGGAGGTGGTGGCGGTGGCTGTGGAGGTGGAAGGGGTGGAGGAGCTGGTGCTGGCTGCCTCAGAAGTGACAGCTGCAGGTGTTGTCTCAGCGCTGGGCGGTGTTATGGGCTGCACGGCAACTGCAGGCTTAATGCCTGAACCCAAACAATAAAACAACTGTTAGAAAAGTACCCAGCGAGGCAGAGAGGAACTTAGACAGACAGGCAGATAGAGATGGAAGATAGGATGTGAAACAGGGGCATGGAAAGAAAACAAGAAATAGAGAGCAGTGTTAAAGAGAAATGTAAAGGACCAACATGTCCCAGGGAACCAACCCCTTAGATCCAACTTGGGCATGGAGGATTAGTCGGCTTAGTTTATGCGAGCTGGAATATTTCAACATCTAAGAAATTCTACACCCCCAGTAATGATGTGATGTACGCACTAAAAGACACACGCCAAGGGGGAAGGGGGAATTTAACTGGCTCCAGCAAAGGCGGATGTACTGGCTTTAGTCCAGCATACTTTCTTTTAGACAAATGTATTGACTTACATGCAATGTATGCTATATACTGGTATATTACTATGTATAGTTAGGTATTCGTTATATCCTGAACTTGTATTTGTTCAATAGATCAGATATCATACAAGTATGTATGAGTATCATCAATTAATCAGTGTTAATGTGTTTAAAGTTTACATTTACTTTTAGTTACTTGACCAAAAGTGATCTACAGAGAAGAAGAATATTTCTCATGGTCAACAACATTACTAATAACAAGAAGTCTGAGTGCTTGCACCAGGTTTAAAGTGTCGTGGAATTATTCCTATAAATAACAGAGAGATATAGTGACTCATACAGACAAATAGTGACAGAGATGGAGACGGATAGTGACAGCGAAAGAGAAAAGGAGGAGCACTCACAGTCCTCTGTATGCACACATCGGTGTGTGACCTCGTCCAGAAGCATGTGTGAGGGACACACAGGAAGACAGCCCTCCACTCTGAAGAGAACAACCCACAGCACTGCTTCATCCGCCATTGCAAGACAGTACATGTCTCAATGTCTAAATAGTATTGACTTGAAATAGAACGTACCTATAAAGTCTCTTGGATAAGTCTGGCAATTAAAATTTACCAACAAGATGTTATTGTCTTGCTTTTCCATGTCAAGTTGTGTGGCTTTGGTATACTTAACTAGACTGACATTTGCTGTGCAACTGGATAAATAATGGTTCTTCAAAACGTATCTATTACAAAATTTGGTCATTATTATAAGAGCAAAATCTGAGAAATATTAGAGGTCATGTACATCTGCATACAATAACAGTACCTATAAAGTATTGTTTTCTGTATTAAATCATTTGAACTGATGGAGACTTGGCTTGTGAACACTATACATTGCTGTTGTGTGTGGGGGGGGGGTTTGGGACTGGGACTTACTTCGGAATGGTGACGCAGGCTGTGCCCAAAGGATCACTGCAGGTTTTAAAGCAGGGGCTGACGCAGGAGTCATACCTCCACTGGCACCGAGGACCTACTGCTGAGGTGTCTGGACCGAGGCCTGACAGAAATATATACAAGCACTTTACTTTGTTATAAAAAATACAAAAATGTTAAGAACAACCTCTTGGTTGTCTCATGATTTTGTTTTAAGATCTTCATTTTGTTAAAGTTTACATTTAGCTTTGCATTCCAGTGCTGCTTTGCATTCACAGTTATAACAAGGAGCTTAGAGAAACTGTCCTGGGTTGGCTAACTGGTTCTAATAGCCTTTCTTCCTGCTTAGTACTGTACTACACACAAATAGCATAGGCAATGTGCTGTAGGCAACAAATAAACCATTCATACAGTTATATTTAATCATGTTTGTAGTTCAAAACATCTATATTCCTAAACATCAAAATTATTGTATTGAGCTTTCAATTAAGAGAGTTTTTATTTTAAGAGTCTCTCTAAGTGCCACTATTTCATTCTAATCTAACATTTCAAATGAACATCAGTTTGTTCCTATGTGGTGATTACAGGATGTTAGTAAGTACGAGCAAGCGTCTACAGGCTCTCTTATAGCACTAGCTTCTCCTCTGTCCTTCTGCCCGGAATATGTTCGGCATTCACTGCTGTCAGCGTGAAATCCAATCTGCTATTGGCCCACCGCCTCTGAGGCCTGCTAGGAGTTTTCCATTAACTAAAACAAATGCTGCTTATATATTTAGCATCGGTAATTGCCCTGGCTGCTTTCTGAGCTGACTACGTGAGTGCAGTGCTTGCTGCCACTGCCCTTTGACCTTAGGGGGGAGAGGGGTACTGGTGACAGGGTTTACAGAACTCCATCTAATGGCCAAATGGTTGGAAACATAAGTGGCGGTTACTCCACAGTTGGGCATAGGTAAATGCCCTTCTCTGGGGTAATACACTGAATGTGCGTACACACACACACACACACGTACACACACACACACACACACACACACACACACACACACACACACACACACACACACACACACACACACACACACACACACACACACACACACACACACACTCACACACACACACACACACACACACACACTGGTTGGTTGTACTGAATGTCATGACACGCACACCTCTTGCTCACACACACTTGCACACGACATTGCAGTGATTTAGGAAATCCCTGGCACAAAACCGCCATGCGCTACTGACAGAAGCTCTCAGTTATGCTGTGCACTCCGGAGTGTGCCAGCAAACAGCTGCCGCAGTTTTATCATGACAACACAATGGCCCACATGTCTGCAGAGAGAAAGGGCCCAGTGACCAGCGGGTTCTTGTCACGGTGGAGTCGTCTTACCGGGACAACCTGCTTTCATGAGCTCAGCTGTCATACTGTATAGGCTGGAGCTCCCCACACAAGAGCATATGTTACAGCAACAAGGTAAGTATGAACGTTACGTTAAAAGGATGGACAACATGATCTAAAAATGTTAAATAATAACCATAACATATCACAGAGGGATGTATCCACTAGACACCTACCAAATATCTTGTCCAGTAAATGTCAAAAGATTAAGATACATCTCAAAGTCAGCTAATAAACTTAGATTTGGAAAGACTCAAGATTGTAGGTGTGTGGTCTGAATCGCCTCCCCTCCTCGCTGTTTTGTGTAGTTTGTACTTCCTCAAAGTCTGAAACGCCGCAGCTCAAGCACCTGTGTACAGTAATTGGTCAGAGCCTTGGCCATGTGAGTGTACGGTAATTGGTCACCCGCTCGGCTACATAGCCAGGAGGGTAAATAGACTCCACCCATTAAATCGGCTTTAAGTAATTGATAGACTGAAATGTGAGAATGAAATTGATTTGATGGAACATAATTTTCTGATGCTTAATGCATCCCTTGATAACATCATTAGAAGTAAATTATGGATTTCTGTTGTTGTTTTAATGTCACTACATCAATGAATGTTTGGCTATTCATTGATGTGAATGGCTTTTGCAACCACTTTGATCCGACTGATATCAACCATTACCCAGGCAACCATAAGCTGATAGATAGTTATTTTCCTATCAATCCCAGTTTCCACAATAAACACACTTTACCTGTGAGTTTGAAGAGAGCACCTCTGCGGAAGGCAGGCCAGTTTCTGTGCTTGAGGAGTTGAAGCCTAGGGGGGGTGGCGTGGATGAAGAAGCCCCTCTTGGAGAAGGCCTCCATGGAGTCGTAGCCAGGGACCGAGGTGTCCCGGTGGAGGACAAATGTGGCTCCATCCCAGAATGCATCACTCTCCTCCCACTTGGTCAGTCTCAAGTTGCCCTCTTGACTGGCGTACAGGAAGTAGTTGGGCCTGTCCACTGCCTCGAATGATACTAGTGAAGAGTCTGATGGGGGTGAAGGAACAGTATAGTTTACCAAGAACATTGGTGCTTCACAATCACAACTGAAGATGAGCCAAAAAAATTTTTTATGTGTTGTGTAGTCATATACATTTTTGTCAATGTTATTGATTTCCTCCCAATGACTTGAGTGGAGTGGCAGTGTAGGAAACATAGTGCTTGTGCATTAGCTACATCAACCTAGCTAACAGCAATCTTGGCTGGGAAAAGCAGTGATGGCAGCTTGTAGCTCAGGTTGCCATATTAACATTTAGCAATCCAATCCTGTGTCCTGTTGGCCACTGGAAGTCACTAGGACCACATCTCCACCGTCAAGTGCTTTCACTCGGAAACACAACTCTCTCCAAACAGTGGCTAACTCGAGATAAAACAGTGGAAGAGTAGAACTCTTGTCTGGCTGACTTTCAGTCAACATTTCCAGGTTATGGCCATAAGTGGTCTGTTCAGTGGTCTGAAAAGATACTCTAGATTAACTTGAAAGAAGTACTTGCTGGGAAATGGACTGTGGACGATGCAATGTGTGGATCAAGCAGAGAGAGTGAGAATAGGCCTTTATCATAGAGGTGAAATAGTAGAGGCGAAAAACAGGGGTATCTCATTAAGTTAATTATGGGTCTGTAGGCACACCATAATTAACATCATTAGATACACCTGTGTTCACCCCTCCTATTACACCTCTATGATAAAGGCCTATATATTAAAAAAGTGTTGTTAATTACTGTTAGTTACTAGACAAATTGACAAACACTGATCTGATACCACCAATAGCTCCAAATAGAGCTATGGGGGTTGCAATAAAATAGTTATGTATTAACTAGTTATATACAATGACATACAATGTTGTCATTGTAATAACATAACATAGATAACAGTTTGTACCATGTGGGCGGGATGTGCTGAGCCCGGGTGTCATCATGAAGTGGGAGAGGACGTCTGAGGTGCTGGGGTGGGATGCCTGGAGGTACACTCTCCCACTGGACCTACTGGCTGCCAGCACAGTGCCCTGCTCCTGGTAGGTGAGCAGCCGGAGAGGGCCCTTTCCTAGAACTATGTGAGGAAGCATGATTATACATGTGTGAGTCGCCAAGTCAAGGTTAGGTTGACAAGGGAGAGAGAGGATATAGTCATACCTTTGTTGTAGTATTCACAATCATATGCTGCGGGAAGGAAGGGAGAAAACAATTACCACACATACAAAAAATCAGCGTTTTTATTTGTAATAATAATTATTCATTATCATTCTATCAAAATCGACAGCCACAGCAAACTTTTTTTTAACCAGATTGTACACCAGAGACTATAAAGGCTAGACCCTAAACCTGGATTTCTTTGACAATATAGGCCTACTTTGTTAACTTAATTGAAACGTTACTATACTTGACTAATCTAACTTTATTAAAAGAAAACATGTGGTTGTTAATGGCTGAATCATAATAAAATATCGGCCCGGCCCTTCCAAGACTGCTATGATATACCTACTTGCTATGAGCCCCCCCGTCCCCAAACACACACACACAAACACACACACATGCACACACATACATACGCACATACACACACATGCACACACACACACTCCCAGCTACCACCCCAACTCACGGCAGAGAGCCGGGGTCCGCCAGTCCACCGGCACCCCCTGGTGGCAGCAGCGCTGGGCATAGGCCGCTATGCTGGTGCAGAAGCACTGGCAGTCGCCTCCGCGGGTACAGCCACATGTGTCAGCCAGGCAGTTCACATAGAACCAGCTGACGTCAACCTGTGAGGGACAGTCGTGGGGGGAGGAGGGGGTGTTCAGTGGGAATTGATGGAACCTGTCATAATACCACGGGTAAAATGAGCATGTTGTTCAACAAGTCATGTTTTTATACTTTATCATAAAGTGTTGTCACATAACAGTTTAGGAATTAAATAAGAGTAGAGAAGACATCACAAACTAAAAAAAGTTTTAAATAATGTCAATTAATAAAGAATATTGGGTGCAATAATTCTGTATAGTTTTATGACGGATGTGACCTCTACCTCTTCTTTAAAGGTACTATGTGTAAGAATCAGAAATTCCTTCTCATTACTGGCCTCTTTGGCCAGTAAGTGAACTGCAGCCTGCTCAAGCTCGTGCATTCAGAGCACTGGAGTGCTAGCTCCGTGGGTTGAGACAATAACAATCATAAAGTAATGTTAGTTATAATCACAAATAAACGTTGTACAAATCAAACAGTTTTGAAAGAACAGACATTTTTGCCATTATCCGCCTCTCACTTCCTTCCTTTTTCCCGGCAAAACCGCCCCGGATCAAATCTAATAGAAATAAGCCGACAGGCTGTTCTATGCAACGGAGAGAGTCGGGGAAGGTCTCATTTCTTAAATTAAATTACAACATGTTCATATATTGGCAATGTAAAGAAATTTATGCATGTAAAAATCCTACACAGTCCCTTTAATTGGTTAAACTGCTTGTAGTTATACTCATACTCACCACTGGGTGGCAGGATTGGAAGATTTCACTGAGCAGCAACCCACACTGTCTCTTGGCAAATGGCTCTCTGAGAGGACTCAGGCTGCAGGGACTTCTGATATCTGGACTGTTTACACACTGAGAACACACACACACACACACACACACACACACACACACACACACACACACACACACACACACACACACACACACACACACACACACACACACACACACACACACACGCAAATCATCCCCCCGTATCTTCCCTTATCTCTTCATCTCCAAATTCACTCCTTTCTTGCCTTCCTTCTGCGGTTCCTCC
>OOFB01028841.1:12069-22434 GCA_900323305.1 Trachyrincus murrayi
TAATTGTCTTTGTTGTCTTTTTACTCATTCAAGAGATGAAGAAAACGTTTGATGACTCAACTTACAGCGAACAGGTTTTAAACCCAACCCGTGTTAATCGCTGTGTTTCCGATACAGCGGAAGGAGGTCGTGTGTGTGTGTGTGTGTGTGTGTGTGTGTGTGTGTGTGTGTGTGTGTGTGTGTGTGTGTGTGTGTGATTTCTCACCGGGCCCCCCCAGGAGCTCCTCCAGGTGGTAGAGCAGGGCGAAGCCTTTCTCGTAAGGCACGGAGGAGAATGCGTCGTCGGGGTCCACGTCACGCAGGCTGGGCACCAGGTTGGTCAGAGGGTTGTTGGCCCCGAACGTGTTCACCTGGGGTAGTTTTGTGTTGTGTTAAGAGGGTGTCTGTGCTGCAAATGCCACTTCTCCGTATCACTGCTGTGTGTGTGTGTGTGTGTGTGTGTGTGTGCGTGCGCGTGCACGTGTTACTCACAGACTCCTGCAGGTCTTTCCAGCCTCCCATGGCCTTGAACTGTCTGAACTGCTCGCTCTCCAGCGCCCTGCCGATCATGCGCTCCAGGTAGACGGTGTGGCCCTCGTTCAGCCTGGGGATATATTAATATATATATGAATATATATATATATGCACAAAAATGGCGCACAAACAAATAGATCAGGAAAATTATTAAAATAAAATACTATACTAGACAGATTAAGAAATCATTATCTGTTTAAAGGCATGACTGGCACCGCCTAGCCCCACCAGAAGTGCTCCCAGGTCTTGTTGGTCACCAGGTTACCAGTCCAGCTGTGGGAGATCTCATGGGCAATGACCTGGTAAGAGACAAGACCGGACAGATGTTAAACCATGACAACACGTGCACACAATGTCGTTTTTAGTATCAATGGTATACTTCAATGCGAGGCACACACACACACATGCAAAGCATTTGATTCAAAACAAAATACTGTTGAACTAGATTCCTGCGTTTAACTGTGTTTTGTTTTTAAGATGTCTTGTTGTGTGTGTGTGTGTGTGTGTGTGTGTGTCCCAAGATTACAAAGCCCACCTTTAAGAAAAAGAGTAATATCTTACATTTGATAAGGACCGGTCTCCTGCCTGAAAGATAAAAAAGAAAAATTACATTTACATAAAAATATCAAAATACTAAGAATACAAATCATAAAAAGCATTTTTTTATTTTTTGAGTGTTAAATACGCCTGTCCTCTATTCGCTGTAAAATCACACCTTACATTTTCGTTCCTTAACTGCTTCAAATATTAGCTCCTTTACCGTGTTTAGGAAACTTGTATAGGGAACTTGTATAGGGAACTTAGCAGTGGTCGTAAACCATGTATGTGTGTGTATATATATAATATATATGCATGTGGGCGTGTCCTCTTACGAGCAGGGTGGGGGTGGCGAAGGTGAGGCAGGGGTTCTCCATGCCTCCGTAGGGGAAGGAAGGAGGCAGCACCAGGATGTCATACTGGCCCCACACGTAGGGCCCCACCAGCTCCTCCGCCGTCTTCAGCATGTTCTCCGTCTGAAGCAGGAGGGCGGGGCATACACAGGAAGTGTCACTCACTCGTATGTCCAGTTATTAAAAAGGAAGGAACATCCACAGGGGGCAGGACATAAAAGGGGGAAAAACCTCTCACCTCTGAAAACTCGTAGGCCGCCTTGTCCACAAACTCCTTCTCAGACCAGACGCGAGACCTGGGCCCGATCTCTCTGGGAGGGGCGGGGGACGAAAGATAGAAAATATAAATACGGAAGATATTAAATAAAGTATAGTCGACACATGCCTACTTAAGCCCAAAGCACACACGGACGTGTTGGGACAGACGCAAAATAACCCAAAATCCAATCCAAAGTCCTATTTGAAGTGAGCGAAATACAGCCACGCTACGTTTGGCTCCGTGTGCTTTGCCCCGTTAAAACAATATGATCCTAGTTCTTATTTGTGTCGCGTTACAAATGAGGCAAAGTTCGCGCTCCGTATGCTTTGGGGTTTTTACGCTTATGTTAAATTCGGCTTTTAACGTACAGGTTCACGTTCACGACAATCCATCGCTAAACCGTGCATGTCGATTTAAAAACTTTTAGCGCATGCTTTAGCAGTGGATTGCACTGTTTGTGGGTTTAGTGGACATGTTCAGCACGGTACCTGCTCTCTAGCGCTCCCACCACGATGGCAATCAGGTAGGACGGCATCGGCACCTGCAGAGCATGGGGGAAGAGATTCAAGAGGGTCAAGGGTCGGCAAATATACACGAAAAAAGACTGTTTCCATTCCTGTAGCGGACACAGAGGGAGAGAAACAGCGACAGAGAGACATTGACTGACTGACTGACCGGCTGTCTGAAGCGGTAGATGAGCCGGCTGCTGTCCTGGGGGTCTGGGCCCTGTCCGTCACGCATGGCACTCATCACGGCCACTAGCTCCTTGGGTACAGACACCTAGAGGGCCGTGCACGTGCATGTTAACAGACACCGACACACACACACACACACACACACACCTTTAAAAACCAGGATGAAGCAACTTAAGTAACTTACATTGAACAGATCCAATTATATTATTCTCATCATATTCACATGAATGGTGCTATTGATAACATTGATAACATTCCATTCTAGTGGTTGCCAGTTGATGAGACTCAGACAGGCTCAGTCATGTCAAGTGATGAATCTCTCGTGGTCGAGCAAAAGCTGAACCAATGTTCACCCTGGTCCTGGTCCTACTTTTGTCACGGAGCACTTGGGGTTGGTACCGGAGTGACGCCGGGTGCTTACCGTCCACCAACAAACTAATTTTTTCCACACTAACTGGCAACGACTAAGACTCTTGAAGAAAACCGATATTTTTATTCTGCACCTTTCTAAAAGCTCTGTGGATGTATTTTTTTTATTATTCGTCAACATACTTTAAAGCAGAAAACCTTTTCTTTTTACAATGTCCTGTGATTTTTTTGCAGTGAATAGTAAATACTCAAAACCAAAACATCATCATTGTCACACCACAGATTGTGGTATTGGATCGAAAATATGATTCAGTCATTTGTTTTGTGTATACGGCCCAGCACTAGAACAAAGCTTTTAAGTGGTGTGTGTTTCACCTGAGCATAGTAGGAATGCTTTACAGACGGCGTGTCCTGACAGGGGATCATGCTCCTGCAGTGGTGGGCCTGGAAACGGTTCATAGTGCGGTCAATATTCAACAGTTCATCTTTTATATCTTCATATTAATCGCTTACCTGACATTTACCAGCGATAGTGAAACAACTGAACTATGTCCCCTTTAGCTTATCAGTTCATGACTGATATAATTAGAGATATAACTAATGAAATAATAAAATGGAAGCATAGAAGCAGTTGTCATCAGCATAGAGGGGAAAGGAAAATGTCACACAAAAAAACATAACCTCAAAACTACTGTGGTGAGGATTTCAAGAGACTCAAAGGTGTGTTCTGTAACTGTAATTACTTCATGATGGTGTTTCAAAAGTGGCTATGACCATATAGGGGAAGTGTGTGTGTGTGTGTGTGTGTGTGTGTGTGTGAGTGTGTGAGAGAGAGTGTGAGTGAAAGCGTAACAGAGACACACAGACAAAAATGGAGTAAATAAGTGCAATAGATCTAAATATCCACATACTGCATCTGCTAGTGAACCATATTTCAAAGAATGAGTTTATTTAAAAAAATGTTGTTATGTTTGTCCAAAGACTACCTGGCACTGGCTGAAGAGGTATGGGTGTTTCTTCCCAGCGGTCTGTTCAGGTGTGAGCCACTGCAACGCTGTCGCAGTGGGAGCAGTTTCATAGACCACCTCCACAATCATCTGCTGCCCCCTGATAATGTTTGCACACACACACACGCACGCACACGCACACACACGCACATGCACACAGACACACACACACAAAGTTGTTATCTTTTTTACTGCATTTTTTTTTCAAAAATGAAGAGATAATGGACTGGATTGTTTGTGATTTGTGATTGCAGAGACACACATGCAAAGACATGTTTTATGACAGAGGTTCTGATAGTGGAGCAGCTGTGGACGAGCAAAAAAAAAAAAGAAGCACAGACATTTTCTATTTCAATGGTTGAACTGAAGAGTACAGGGAGGGGAGGTGGTGGTGGTGGGGTTACCTGGAAAGGTCAAAGGGCAGGGAGATCTCCAGTGGGGTGCCCATGAAGCTATGCTTGGGTCCCATGGTGAACTTGGCAACCTGTCCATTGGCTGTCACTGAGAAGATCTTCAGGTCTCGGGTGTCCAAAGTCTTACAAATAACAGGAAGGATATAAGTAAGGGGGAAGAGGAACTTACACAAGCTAACGCACACAATTTGGGTGATAACAGTGGGGTTAGTAACAAATCAGTTTTAACAAATACCAATTGTGACAATATTATGGTTTTGTTATTTCTGCTTTTCTACACTACCAGATATCAAATGTTGTGTTACATAGAGGGAGCATAGTACCGACCAACTGTCAACTAAGCACACACACACACACACACACACACACACACACACACACACACACACACACACACACACACACACACACACACACACACACACACACCTTTCTTTGCGCTTGATCAGCATAACCTTACAGTCAAAGTCCAAGGAAACATTAATTGTTGTAGGGTGTAAATGCCAGGAGTACTTACACTATTAACTATTAGTTATAACTATATAACTTATTTTTTGTTGCTGTTGCAAGAATTATCTCTTTGTTCAAACAGAAAGCACACTTTTGTCAATGCAAGTCTATTCCTAATTTGACTGCACTTAAACATGTTTCACAGCGTATTGCACATCTCTAACAGCGTAACGATCCCAGCAACGCGCAGCATCCGTTGTAACGACTGATGAAACAGTGCGCATACTGTACCATAGACGACAAATGATCCTCCAGAACTTCAACGGTGAGCGCCACCTTCCCCTTGAGCACCCGTCTCTCAAACTCCACATTATAGGTGAGATTGAGATGCTTGGTGGTGCATTTCGAGGAGGACGCATGGGAGCACGGGTCTTGAACCGAAGCCATTGTCAACCCCGGGGAGATGAGACAGAAAGCGAGGTCCGGTCTTCAAATGCCGGGGGTTTTAAACTACAACCGAGTAAACCCTGCACATGTTGATGATGATGACGACCGCTGTGCATTGTGGGATCTGTAGTTTGCTTGAGGCCACAACACAATCGCCAGACTTTTCGGGCTGTATTTGACCACAAAGTGTCCACAAATAATCAGTTGCATCCTTTGTTATTGTTTAATATATTTTGAATACGACGACGACGACAACAATGATGATGACAATGAGAATGAAAATAATAGGGAAAATGTCTTATGGGCGTCTCGTTTATTGACGTAGTTCGTATACGTGTCGGTAGAGGGCGACAACGGACATGGTTGTCATCAGCTGGGAACATCACACATGTTGTGAACACGAGACGATGAAGAGATCGACCTCCGGCTCGTGATGGACCCGCATCACAGCTCCGCATCTCATCAAGATGAGACGGAGAGTGCAGCGGAAAACACGGATTCCTGTTCGCCATGGGCTCAGTTTCTATCCTGGTTGGAATGCGTGTGCGTTGTCACCTTCGACCTCGAGCTCGGACAAGCCATAGAGGTACAGTAGCTAACTCGTAGCATCCTCCACTGGCCATAGAGGTACAGTAGCTAACTCGTAGCATCCTCCACTGGCCATAGAGGTACAGTAGCTAACTCGTAGCATCCTCCACTGGCCATAGAGGTACAGTAGCTAACTCGTAGCATCCTCCACTGGCCATAGAGGTACAGTAGCTAACTCGTAGCATCCTCCACTGGCCATAGAGGTACAGTAGCTAACTCGTAGCATCCTCCACTGGCCATAGAGGTACAGTAGCTAACTGTCTCGTAGCATCCTCCACTGGCCATAGAGGTACAGTAGCTAACTCGTAGCATCCTCCACTGGCCACAGAGGTACAGTAGCTAGCTTATAGCATAGCTAGCTCGTAGCATCCTCCACTGGCAGGTGCTGATGATGGCAAGGATGCTGCTGATGCTAGCAAAAAGTGTTTGTTGTAGAATACCGTTATCTAATTGAACATTGTCTTGGATTAGACAAGTGCCCTCTTATAAATGAATGGCTTTCAGAGTCAACCCCTATTTTGTGATTATTTACTCAAATACAATACAATACAAATACACAATATAAAGAGCTGAAGCATGTTTGTTTATCTTTGTTTCACCAGTTGGTGTATCCCCACGATGCTAAGCTCACGGAGAAGGAGGTAACTTTTGATTTTATCTCGACTAGTCAATATAGTAGTTATGTTCTGGCAGAAATTGTCATTTTAATTAGTGCTATTAAGGTATTGTAATGCACACAGGCCTAAGTGCTGTATCGTATCAACATTGTTTACAGAAAACCAGCATCTGTTACTTATCCTTCCCCGACTCTTACTCAGGTAAATAGATATTTAATCCCACTGCAGACAGTGGACAACAACATTTACAGAGACATGCCATACACAACAGCAGGTGAAACAAACAGTAGAAGTCAATCTGCCGTGTGTGTATATTTTTTCCCCAGGATGCCTTGGGGATACCCAATTCTGCTTCAGGTTTCGCCAGTCCATTGGTCGCAAAAGCTCCGGCTTTGCGGAGGATGCCTACAATAGGGATGCCCCCGTCACACTTCAGGTGAGGCTAAATTGATTCAACTGTTTTCACTGCATTTGTAAACACCCAACTAATCCCATTATCGTTTTATGATGTTATTAGTTATAAACCTGTATTGCCAATTGCTTACCATAGACATGGTACACATTTGAATTGCATCAGTTGAAAAGAAGAAATAAATCTAATGGAGATGTCAAATAATATATACCAGCAATAAGTCTTTAACTGGCAATCCTGATAAGAACACTATGTTCCTCTTGAATGTTCAAATGTGTTAAAAAGGTAACAATTGAACATCTTTTTGTGATTTATTTGTAATTGTTCACGCTTTTGACTGAATATTTTTGTCTGTCTCTTGTTTTTCTGTCTGTCACTCTCTGCCTATGCCAGCGTGAACTGGGCCATTTCTATGGTTACGTGTATTTCAGACAAGTAAAGGACGTCTCCGTCAAACGAGGCTACTTTCAGAAGGTGAGGCGGTGTGCGTGTTTCCCTCCCAGATGCTCTACAGGAGCCTTCATGATTGCCAGTCCTTGATTGCATTGATAAATATCCCTGCACTCACTCACACGCCATCATTTATTTGACATTTAGTTGTACCGCTTTTCCAAGAGAGACCTGATTGCGGCATCATTCACGGCATGATCAAAGTTGTATGTTGTAAAGGAAGACAGAGAATTGCGCGTTCCTTTTGGCTGCCCGAGGCGCGCGGTTTATTTGTCAAATCAAAAACAAAAACGTCAATACAACTATAGATATTAATCGGCAGCTCGTGATCCACAGCCTGACGTGCTCCCCCGAGTCTCTCCCGACTCCCTGACCTACCTCCCGGTCTACTTTGGGACCATAATAGAGTCCTGAGAGACACGCCCCCTCCAATCTCTCCCTTGCAGACAAGAGTGTATCAGGTGGTCAACTCCAAGCCCCCCGGCCTTCTGGTCGACACATCTGTCTGCAGGATAAGAGGGAGAGAGAAGTGAGGCGTCTCCCCGCATAGCCTGATTCACCTGCTCAAATGCCCACTGCCACCGCTCCGTCCACTGGACAGCATCCGGACCACGCGCCCCCCCGATCTCTCCCTCACAGACAGCGCTGTGAGGCGCTCACACGCTCCCTCACAGACAGTGAGGGGGAGACCTCTGTTTTTCTCAACTTCCATCTCCCTGCCTTAATAGAGCCATACTTGTCTCTCTCTCTCGCCTCTCTCTCTCTCGCTCTCTCTCTCTCTCTAGTCTCTTGTCCTGGTGTCCAGGCTGCCCTACGTCCACCTCTTCCACACCCTGCTGCAGATCGTAGCCCCAGAGTACTTTGAGAAGCTGGAGCCCTGCCTGGAAGCAGGTGAGTGAGATTGTCACCGTCAACACATTCCACTGGAAGACGATGCTCAATACTGTTATTGTTATGATGTGGTCTGTGTGTTCAAATGGACGAGAACCGTGCAGTGACCCGCCTACATTCTCTCTGCTGCACAGTGTGCAACGAAATAGACCAATGGCCTTCACCAGTACCAGGGTTGACCCTTAATCTTCCCGTGATGGGAGCGGTTTTACAGGTCAGCACATTTCCACAAAGGAAGCATTGGTGTCTCATTGATGTGTCAATGTGTCATGTATTCAGTCAATCTATCAATCGTCTCCCCGCTCTACAGGTCCGGATCCCATCCAAGACAGACAAGCCAGGCGGGAGCCCGGCAAAACAGGCCCCGAAAGAGGCAAGCGGCCATATTGTTTTGTTGAACTCAATGGTATAAACAGCACTGAGCTTTAAGTTGCAATAAACTGCACAATACAGTTGTGACCGTAAACTAGCTGTTTTCCATTTACCTCAGCATCTTCTACCAGCACCTACCATGCTGCCGACCATTCACGAGTTGGATCTATTCAAGTAAGTGATGGAAGGATTCATGATTTGATGATCAGTTTTATGATTGAAAGGGCTTCAATCTAGAAACATTTTAATTCAAAGAAACATTTAAAGAATTTGTATTGCCATATATTTGTCATCAATTAACCTCTGTTCAACTAAAAAACGAGGCTGATACATATGGATATACATCAGAACTCCCTATGATCATCACAATATTCTTTCATACTGTCCTACTGTGGTAGTTCGTAGGTCATAGGTTAGAATATAATGAAGTGACCCCTCGCTCAGGTGTTTCCAGTCGGCCTTGATTCACCTGCAGGTTCTCTGGGAGCTCACGTTGCTAGGGGAACCCGTGGTCGTCATGGCGGCGTCTCCCACGATGTCGTCTGAAATCGTGCTGGCTCTCGTAAGGTAACTGAATTGATCCTGCGTGAATAAATCATGAAGCATGAATAATTTAGTTCGCAGAGGATTTCTGGATTTCTTATTGAACCATCGAACCACCACCCAAAACATAATAGGAGTAAATCCAGGATGGTGTAAAAGAAGTAGCATGGATAGGCTTTCTGACTCCCAGCCGAAAAGGTTTTAGGTTCGATCCCAGTACCATACAACCTGTAAGAATCCTTGAACAAGACGCCAAACCCCTACCTGCTCCGGAATGACATGCATCGGAATTGTATACCACTTTGGATGGAAATGGTTTACGCGCATGCACACACACACACACGCACTCTCAATGTGGTGGCTCACACTGCCTACTTTGTCTTTGTCCCTGTGGTTTAGACCTCTGAACCCTTCGGTGCGTTTCATTATTTACTTGGCTAAGTGCACTTGGATACTCACTGTCACACACTTTAACCTCACTGTCAAGTGAGCGACAGATTGCTTCTAGAACTTCTAGAATTGTATCAAAGGGGACACACTTTATGATTATTTCATGTCATCCATCACTGGACAATCTCGGCGTCGACAATAAACCCGATAAATTTATTGCATTGCGGTATTTGCAACGCCCATACGCTTGGGGCAAATACCACTCCTTGTCCGTCTTGTAGTGGTTTGGATAGAGTGCACTTCTTCAAGCACAAACCATGCACGAAGAAATGGACAGAGAAGACATTGTTTTCCCATGAACACGCACATCATTTTCCACGTGTGGATAATGAAGCGGGGTCTTTATTAAAGGGTCGTCATCCTGCTTGGGTGTTTTTCTTTTTTGTGTGTAAAAAAAATAAAATAAACGTAGTTTGCAACATCATCTCCGTTTCCGCGAGTCGTTGGTCCAACGTTTCCGGGATATTATTTCCCACGGGCGTATTGGAACCGGTACTCGCCGGTATTAAAAAATAGCCGCGCGTGACCGCTCCCCTTTACTGTTTGAGAAGCAATCTGAACAAGCCTCTCCTCCCTGCAGCTCCATTGCGCCTCTGAAGTACTGCAGTGACTACAGGCCCTACTTCACCATCCATGACAGCGAGTTCAGGGAGTTCACCACGAGAACTCAGGCCCCGTGAGTAGGATGGCCTCGCCCCTGTGTTTGTCTGTGTCTTAGTGTGCTTCATTTACCACATGGCAATTTTACTTCATGGCAATTTTACTTCCCGTTTTACAATGTATTTATGTATTGTCCTGTCTCTCTCTCTGAGTCATTCTCTCTCTGTCTCTGTCTCTGCCTCTCTGTCTCTGTCTGTCATTCTCTCTCTCTCTCAGTCCCAATGTGATCCTGGGTGTCACCAATCCGTTTTTCATTAAGACCTTCCAGAGCTGGCCCCACATTGTGCGTCTCGGGGAGCCCAGGATGGCGGGTGATTTGCCTAAACAGGTCAAGGTGAA
>OOFB01028841.1:22454-38473 GCA_900323305.1 Trachyrincus murrayi
TCTCTCCCCTCTCTGTCTCTCTCTCCCTCACTTTCTCTCTCTCTCTGTCTCTCTCTCCCTCTCACTTTCTCTCTCTCTGTCTCTCTCCCTCTCTGTCTCTCTCCCTCTCACTTTCTCTCTCTCTCTCATTCTCTCTCTCTCTCAGTCCCAATGTGATCCTGGGTGTCACCAATCCGTTTTTCATTAAGACCTTCCAGAGCTGGCCCCACATTGTGCGTCTCGGGGAGCCCAGGATGGCGGGTGATTTGCCTAAACAGGTCAAGGTGAAGAAGCTGGCCAAACTCAAAACGCTGGACACGAAGCCAGGTAGAGTCTGGGGAAACGTTTTTTTTATGACTATAGGTAAATACGGTAACTGTCTTTAAACAAGAGATCTAATCGAATAATCTCATCTGCCATTTGACCCTCTCTAGGCATCTACACAGCATACAAAGCGTTTCTGCAAAAGGACAAGATCCTCATCAAGAGGCTCCTAAAGGTAGGTGATATGTCGTCCCTCTGGCACAGCGTCTCTGTTCCATTCACCACTGCCCACTCCGCTGGCTGACTCTGCCTCCATCTGTTGGGTTCAAAGGGCATCCAGAGGAAAAGGCCGTCGGAAGTGCAGAGCGCCATTTTGAGAAGACACCTGTTGGAGCTCACGCAGAGCTTCATCATCCCGTTGGTAAGACCCGCCCCCTTCTTTCCTTCCTTCATTCCTCCCTCCTCATCGTCACCTTGTCCCCCGGCCCAAGGGACACAAGTAGGTCTCACAGGCTGTTTTGTGTCCTGCAGGAGCGATACATGGCCAGCCTGATGCCCCTGCAGCGGTCGGTGACCCCGTGGAAGGTGGGCGACTTGTAGATCCGAGGTTCTCACACTCTGTTTTGTTGAAAAGTGACTCCCAAACGACACTCCACTATTCCCTTACGTCCCTCCAATACCATTCCTGATCTATCAATCAATCAATCAAAACCTTTATTTATTCAGGGAAAAAGACACGTTGAGAAGTGACATTCTCAGTTAAAATACAACGTTGAATTGAATACAAATTAAAAGATAAATACATAATAAACATGAGACAGTGAATCATACAATGCAAGACACACTCGAGATAACAAACACTTGCAGCCCTCAGATGTTATGTCCATAATTGAGCCCTGGGGTGCTGTGATTATAACGAGCTGTCCTAGTTATAAGTAACACATTAAGATATGAGGGAAGTCTATGTATCAGTGCCTTGTAGAGGAAAGTCAAGGTGGGCCGTTCCCTCCTCTTAGCTAATGAAGTCATGTATGTCAGACTCCGCCTCAGATCCGACCCTTTAGCCAAGAGGAGTTCATGGCCACTCTGGAACATGCCGGACCTCACCTGACCTCAATGCTCAAAGGTGATTGGATGGGACTTTACAGGTGAGTTGCACCCCCCCTATCTGACTCTCTCTCTCGCTCAATAACGGCAACGCGCTTGTGACTCTTGACTGTGTTTTTATTTTTCGAATGTCGAACTCTTGACAAACCATATCCGACGGTCTCCCCACAGGAGGTTCTTCAGGTCGCCCAACTTTGACGGCTGGTACCGACTGCGCCGTAGGGAGATGACCCAGAAACTAGAGTGCCTTCACCTGGAGGCGGTCTGTGACGCTGTGAGTGAATTTTTAATGGTGGTTTTAATTGACACTCTCTGGATTAAATATCTTTCGGACATGTGTTTGGGACCTGGGTCACGGTCTCCTCCAGTCAAGCAAAGGTTTATTCCCTTTGAGGTTGTGAACTGAACAGTTATAGGTTCTTCTTAAACCTATAGATAAGGTGTACAAGATATAGAGTCGTCCACATGTACACAGCATAGTGAAACGGTTATAGACACTTTGACCAGGTTGTTAGTAATATTTTGCCTTGGGACTGAACAATCCCTTGAAATGAAATAGACCAAATATTGATCTGTATCCTGATTTCATATGAATACAATTTTGATCTAATTTGAACAATTTCATAACTGGAAATTCAGCTCTAATATGGTCATACTGTTCTGTTTTGGGACCATCTACTCCTCAGGATCTGGTGGGCTGGACCAAGGACAAGTCTGAGGTGGAAGTCGTCGACCTGGTTCTCAAACTGAGGGAGAAGCTTGTAAGTAAATGGGGGGGACACATTCTCATTTTAGAAAGAAAATACAATGATTACTAACCTTGCATCTCCTATGGCTCCTATTCCCTATGGCTACTCTGCACTCTCTGCAGTTGACATCGTTTTTAAACTTTAAACTGTAAACTGGGTTGTGCAGTAGCCTCGTGAGACCATCCAGATATTCACTTTTATTTTGGTAGCTACTCCCAATTTAGATTGTACGCATTGGTTGTTCTCAGCCTCTTTCGATAAAAGTCTGCTAATGACTAAATATAGAAAGGATGGTATTCCGGGGGGGGGAGGTAACCTCATCAACAGAACCATTCCATCAGGTGATGGACACTCATGGATTTTGACGACCATCTATTAAGGCGCTAACGTTTGGTGGTTACACCCCACAGACAAAGGCCCACAGGCAGCAGCTGTCGGTGAAGGAGGGGGCTCTGGACCAACTGGAGGGCTGTGTTCAGACCATCGCGGCCTCCCTGCCCGAGGACCTGCAAATTGTCCTGCACAGACACAGGCCGTGACACCACCACCACCACTTCGTCCTCCTCTGTTGCCATTTAGCCCACAGCTGCTATACCAGCCACATTGTGATGCGGCACCATGCATAATCTAGATTTGAGCGAAGCCAGTATTTTTTCCAAGTAATATTCAAAGTAGGTACTGTAAGGTTTAACGCCTTTCCAAATAGTGTGGGTGGGGGCCAACTTTGCTTCCATATTGTTTGCATTGCTCATCTTTTGAAGCCGATAGGTTTTTGCTGGTTTAGTGCATTATGAAACTTGAAGAGATGGTCAAACTCTCAGCTTTTTAGCAACTCCCACTCCCTTATACTTTCATTTATACTTTGTGGAAACACTTTTTAATCAGTGTTTCAGTTACCTCACACTTTTTATTTAAATACAAGTCAGAAGTTGTGTATTTTGAAAACTTTTTACAACTATCCGGCATTCAATGACTCGATACCAGCAGGTCCAAACCTCTACTAATTCTCTGCTCAATAGTCTTGACTTACACTATGAATGTAAAGACAGGCAAACTTTGCCTTTTATTTGCCAGTATAAAAGAAGTTTATTTACTGTATTTATGTTCAATGCACTCCGCTATTGTAATATTTTCATAATTAAGACGTTAACATTCATAGTAAAATGTATTTAAAAATCTGAATGCTTTGCTTGTGTTAGATATGCTTTGAACTGCTATATTCAAGTACAAATTCTTCGTTTCCAGTTTTACCAGCAAACTCAGACTTTCACACAGGAAAAATAGTTTAATTCTCCAAGGGAATCAAAAATATACATATGGAGTGGTGTTATTCACAAAGGACTTCTTCCAAAAGGTTATTCAGGAGATTATCCACAGTGTCAATTGTAGACATTGAAGCACCTTAGCCGTATGTCACATGCAACTTCATATCAATGTCAATACTCAATACATTTTATCCCTAGATGGGGCAATGTTTGGAATGAAAAAGTAAAGTACACATTTGAAGTCATTTCCCCATTACTCATAATAAATTAGATGCAACCAACAACAACAACCGTTAGTTAATGTAAATGGGCAAATGCCAATGAGGGAAATGCCAATAATTCAAGCCAAAGAAGATATCGTATATTACCCAAGCACCTGGACCTTAAACAACCACACTGCCATAATAAACACGAAGTGATTGAAGTGAAACCAGTCAGAACTTCTGTTCGGAAGGAGGGGCCCAGCCACGTCAGCCATCATCTATTCCCCGCCGGCCACCACGTCTGTGCTTGCAGTTTGAACACGGCCCTCTTCTCCTGGGGACTGAAGTGTAGGATGGTCAGGATGGCGCCCAGGGTCTGCTGGCGCCCGCTGCTGTCCTGCAACGTGAGGAACTTGTAGATGACGTTCTTCAGGTACTCAAGGTTGGCACCCTCTCTGCCGTGGTCCCTCAGCAGCTTGTCCACCTGCCCGCGCAGCTCCGCCGCCTCCTCGTCGTGGCGCTCCCCGTTAGCGACGAGCCTGCCCTGCAGCTGGTGGACGTCCTCCTCCAGCTGCCGCTTCTGCCGCCGCAGCAAGCCCGCCTCCACCTCCCTGCGGGCGAGCTGCTCGGCATACAGCAGCAGCGTGGGCTCGTTGGGGCCCGCCAGCCTCAGCGCCTGCGAGATGATCTCGCTCTCCTCATGCGCCGAGTGCTGGCCGGTCGCTCCCTCGCTACCGTCGTCGCTCCCTTCCCCCGCCGCCGCTCTGAGGTCTTGGGTCCTGGTGGAGTCGCCGTCGCTGCTGCCGCCACGCTGGCCCAGCCCGCTGTAGCTAAGGGCGGCCGAGCGGAGCTTCTCCAGCTCTTGGTCCTTCTCGTCCAGCAGGGCGGTGACGCGCTCCCTCTGCTTGTGCAGCTCCGCCTCCAGCCGGAGCAGGCCCTCGCGGTGCCCGGCCTCGCCGCGCTCCAGCTCCTGCCGGTGGCCGTGCTGGAGCGCCGCCAGACGCTGCTCGCGCTCCTCCAGATCCCGCCGGTGCCTGGCGTCGGCCTCGTCGACGTGGATCCGCAGGTTGATGTACTTCTCCTTCAGCTCGGCCAGCTGGTCACGGGCGTCCTCCAGCTCCTTGGCCTGGCAGCCGTCCTTGGTGTTCCTGTTCTTCAGCACCACCTGCGCACGCAGCTTGTAACGCTCAAACTCCTCGCGGAGCTGGCACAGCTCCTGCTGGCAGCGCTGCTCTGTGCCATTCTGGCCCCCCCGCTGCGGGGCCTCCAGCTCCGACAGCTTCTGGATCTCCGCCGTCTGCTCGGGGCTCCGCCGCAAGGCCAGCAGCAGCAGCTTCTTCACCCTCTCCATCTTGTCCTTCAGAGCACCGACGTCCAAGTTGGCCTCCTCCATGCTCAGGTCCCCGGAGACCCGGGTGGACGCGGCGATGGCCAGGGTCTTGTTCTCCATGTCCAGCTGCAGGAGCCGCTCGCGCATCCGTTGGATGTTCTGCTGGTCTCTCTGCTTGGCCTTCTCGGAGGACCCCAGCAGCTCCGACAGCTCCGACGCACGCTCCTCTAGGCTGGCCACCCGGCCCTCCTCCGCCTGGGCTTGTTCGCGGGAACGCTCCTCCGTCTGGGATGCCTGGACAGATAGATTTTAAAAGAGGAATACTTTGTTAGATCAACACACAAGAACATGCAATGGGTCCGAGTCAATGGAGAACAGTACCCATCTAGCACAATCTTTTATTTTTTTTAATACTTTTCTTGCTAAATGCAAATTTCCTGTCTGGGATTAACAAAGTACATCTTAACGTATCTTAAATGTATCTGTAGTGATATTTAAACAACTGTGCAATCAGGATAATGGATGACGCTTAAGATGGCTTTGGAGTGCATATAAACCTATTCAATCCATACTGGGACACATGCGAAAGGGTCTTATCCAACACCATCATGTATTGATTGTACTATTTAAAAAAACTTTGCTTTAGAACATTTGAGTAATTCATATAATGGTGTTTGACTTGGCAACAGGCTTCAATTCAATTGGCCTTCTAATGACATATTTGTAGTCAAGGTTCCCGTGTGATGAGGTAGTTTATAGACTCGTACTACCAGCTGTGCCCGTACCTTTCTGATCTCGTGCTGCAACTGCTGCTGGTATTGACGCTTGAGCTCGGCCACCTCCTGCTGCAGCTCCTCCACACGGGGGTCTGGCTTCTTCCTCTCCGCCTCCACCACCTGCAGGCTGCGCCGCATCTCCGCCCGCTGCTCACTGCTCTCCCGCAGCAGCGCCTCGTACTCGGCGCCGCGGTCGGCGGCCCGCGCGCTCTCCAGGAGCGCCGCACGGGCGTCCTCCAGCTTGATCTCCGCGTCCTGCCGCAAGTCTCGCTCCTCCTGCAGGAGCTTCTGGAGCTCCCGCAGCATGAGCGCGTGGTCGCCCTGCTCCTGAGCCCTCTCATGCTGCTGGGTGATGACCCGGGCCTTGCTCTCGGCGAGCTGCTCCTGCAGGCCCTTGGCCTGGGCTTCGAGCTGACGCCTCTCCTCCTCGAGAAGGGCCTGGAGCTCCTCCAGTTCCTGCTTTGTGTTGCGCTTGTCCGCCTGGAAGCTGGCCTCCATCCTGGACTTCTCCTGTGTCACCGTGGCCAGGGAGCTGGTAAGGGTGCTCAGCTGCGTCCGCAGCTGGATCACCCTCCGGTCAGCCTCTGCGTGGGGGTTGTTAACGGGCGGCGCTACCAGTGGAGGTGGTGTTTGCTGTGGCAGTAGCTGATCTCTGCCACTGCTGGAGCTTATGCCGCTCTCCGAGCCGCCTGCCTCTGACTCGGCCCGATGACCCGGTGACAGGCCCTCGGTGCCGGCCAATTCAGTCTCGCCAGGGGGCCCTACGTGTTCGTCCTCCGTCCCTCTGGCGCCCTCGCTTGTGATGCTAGCAGCCGTGTCAAGGCTGTCTTCACTGTGCATGGAGCAGTGGTCGTCCTGGAGGTCAGAGGTTATGGAGGCAGGGCCCGTAGGGGAGCCGCCATCGTAGTGCTTGCCGAAGTCGACCTCCTGGGACACGGTGAGCACCTTCAGGCTCGCCTCAAGGGCTTCCTTCTCCTTCAACAGGCTCTTGTAGGCCCTGACCACATCCTTGAAGCGGGTTTGGTACTGGATCAGTTGCTTCTTCTGGGACTCAACGGTGTCATGCAGGTCTTTCTTGCTGGGGCCACCCCCAAAGGTCATCCCAAACTTTTCCATGACTCGGTTGAGATTTTAACCCAACTACATCGAAGCTCAACTCAGACCCATGCTTATTGACATAATCCACCTAAGAATAAAAAATAAAATGTTATAATAACTCATAATGCGTTGTGTTTATTTAAGATAGGGTTAGTGGACGGACACACATATTGTCAGTTAAGACAATTGGGGAAACAAGCTTGTTGCACCAAATCACATGTGAAATGTTGCATTGCAAGGCATTAACGCATAACGCATGCAGACATGAGAGATCAGGACACGGTACATTGTTCTTATGAATATTGACTTTAAGAAAAAGAAAAAACTATTTGAAAATGACCAGGATCACCAATAGTTGACTTTTGTGCATTACGCTTCCGTCGTACGTGACGTGGCTAAACAACGCGGATGTTATCACATGACACATTACAGGACATCGATTAAGTTTGTGAAGATAGTGAGTACTTACTGCGTTATGATAATAATGATAATAACGATTCGACCTCATTGCACGTGATCGTTCGCTGTTCTAGCACAGCTTATCTTGTAAATATAACATAATGTACTTACCGGGTGGTTTTATATGCAAGACGTATACTTTCCAGTAGTGAGCATAAAGTATCCCGTCCAGGAAAGAACTCTTGGCCGTAATACTCAACAATCAAAAAGAGGTTTGTCAAATCAACAGCGGTGATGCTAGCTAGCGTTAGCCGTGCTGGTCGGGAGAAGTTTTAGGGGCGGGGCTTTGGCGTGGAGGAAAAAAAAACTTTTATTTAAAACAAATACATCAACAAAATCCTACCGGACAGCACGACATGTAAAACACGTCACGTCGGCATTCAATCTCCAACCGTGTGTTTTTTTTATTATTAAATTTGTACTAAACCAAATCAAACAAAACGACATTTGACACAGTTATTGTGTTCCGGTGATACTCTAAATAAATAATAAATAATGCAAAGAACAACGCGTGTGTTCGCCACAAGGACTTAAAAGAGACACGTTTTAAGTCGGCGTTAAATTTGCACGGCGCGACATTTTCGCCACGTGTATTAAAACAAAGTGTCCAAAAATAGAATTTCAATAAAGTTGGGCGAAAGCGGTGACGTCATTTGTTCCGCGTTGGACTGTACGTGGCACCAAGGGAGGAGACTGCACCCACTTCTTGTCCTGTTCCACAGCCGAGTCTGTCTTACTTTTAAGCGGAGCATTAAATCCCCACCTCGTTCAGCTCAGCGTTCAGGTGTCAGTGTTCTCCACGGTTACTCTCTCCTCTCGCCGACCGTCCGCAGCATGGGTCTCACCGTGTCGTCGCTGTTTAACCGGCTCTTCGGCAAGAAACAGATGAGGATACTTATGGGTGAGCGCCTAAGCTAATGCTAGTTAGCCGATAGCGTTGTGATTCAGACGAGACGTTCGCCCGTTCCGCTGTGATGTTGTCTCGGTACATGATCGAGAACTGTATTATTCTCACCTTCTGTTGCCGTTTAATTGTTTCTGTTTACTAATTCATGTTCCGAAAATATCTTGGTAAGACTGCTAGCTAGTCCTTTCCTTCTAGGTAGCTGATGTTGCCACGATTGGGCTAAGCATGTACATTGAGCACCGTGTAATACATTGGCTGATATATGTGTTGTTATGTAATGCAGCGTTTGCTTGTGATTGTATCCCAAAAACATGGTTTCGTGGTCCGATTATGGATGTTTCCCATTTTTCTGTTACAGTTGGATTGGATGCTGCTGGAAAGACCACTATTCTGTATAAGCTGAAGCTGGGAGAAATCGTAACCACTATCCCCACAATTGGTACGTTTACCATCGTTATTCTGAGTCTTAAGTGAACTGCAGATGTTTGACGTGTTGATGACGCGAGGAAAAGGGCCTTGTTTATTTCTAGTCGTCATACGTTTGGTAACCACTAGTTTGAACTGGATGACGAGTATTATTTGACTGTAGTTCTTGAGCCAACACCTGAAGGGGTGTTCTGTTTAGGTTGTCAGGCCCAGGCATTATGGCCTAGACAAATCCAGTGTAGTGAAATAGATCCACTTTTAATCATGGTGTATCCTTGTTTCATCATCACTCAGCAGGCCTTCCGGTTTTGTAGGCTATTTTCCCTTTATTCATATATGCTCAACATACACACCCTTTACCTCTCCCTGCTCATTCCCAGGTTTCAACGTGGAGACGGTAGAATACAAGAACATTTGCTTCACTGTGTGGGATGTGGGCGGTCAGGACAAGATCCGACCCCTGTGGAGACACTACTTCCAGAACACGCAGGTACAGTGACGGGACTCTCGACAGCAGCACTTAAAGGCATTGTATTGTGTTCATTCCAAGTTGCTCTGTTTATTTTGTGATTAGCCCCTAGCATGTCTTGACCTCAGGCCTTTGTTCCACCGATTGTTTTATCAGATGAGTTTTGCCGTAACTGCCGATTGCACTTGAAATACGTTTAAGACACTATTATGATGTCTTTATTGATTTGCATTGTTGCCAATGTATAATATAAGTGGGATGAGTAACTGACTTTTGAACTGGACTTTTTCAGGGCCTCATCTTTGTTGTGGACAGCAATGACAGAGAGAGAGTGGCGGAGTCCAAAGACGAGCTCTCGAAAATGGTGAGCATCAAGCACACAAGGGGCTCATTTCTTGTTGTGTGCCTTTGTTTGTCCCGGGAACACTAAGCCTCTTGAATGAAATGGCCGTTAGCTGGCGTGAAGAGCGCAGACCAATTTGGTTGGAGTTCTTTACATGGTCATCCATTAGACACGACTATCCACATGGATGTACTTTGTCACTTAACCATAAAGCCTCTTTCTCTCACACATACATTTTCCTCCCCCACTCATATTTGCTTTGTTCTTTCTTACTTTTTTTTTTAACCTCTTTCAGTTGCAAGAAGACGAGTTGAAGGACGCAGTGCTGCTGGTGTTTGCTAACAAACAGGATCTGCCTAACGCAATGCCTGTGAACGAACTCTCCGACAAGCTGGACCTGCAGAATTTGCGCTCCAGGACCGTAAGTGAACTAATGCACTCGCAATGCTCCCCGTGCCACTGAAATGTACCCTGGAATACTATTTAGTCATTCGGTAGATGCTTTTATTTATCCCAGGCAACTCGGGTATTGCTGCGGACATTGGGCTTCAAACCCGGAGCTTTTCAGCTGAGAGTCAAAACACCCTAACCGTGACGTGCCCATTTGTTTTTCTGTGCAGTGGCAAGTCCAGGCGACCTGTGCCACCCAGGGCACAGGACTGTACGAGGGACTCGATTGGCTATCCAATGAGCTGTCGAAGCGCTAAGAGGGAACGGGTGGCGGGAGATACACAGGAGCAGGAGCGGACATGAACGAGTGACTTGAACATGTGCAGAGGGGAAGGAAGGGCAGCGCAAAGCAGCAAGTAGGAGAATGTAGAGATGCAGAATGCAGCATTCCATCAGAGGAAAACATGTTTTTGTTTGTCTTTTGTTTCTTTTTAAATTATACGTGTGTTTGTACGGTAGAACATGCAGTCGTGGACCTCGCACTCCCAAGTTCCTGTTCTGACGCCCTTTTTTCAGTTCAGTTTTCCGTTTTATTTTGTGTCGTCCTTGCAGGTGTTTTAGTGGGTTCTTTTTGTCGTCATGCCTCCCAAACTTTTAATTAGCATGTTTTATGTTAATTATGTATACAAACTTAATTCTGAGTCTTGTGTGGCGATTGTGCTTATATTGATTGTGTGTGGAACGGCTTTGGGGTGTGTACGGTGGGGTAAGGGGGCATTTGGGGCTAGGACTGGGGGGTTTTGAGACAGTTCGGTTGAGCAGACACTTTGGCCCAACTTTCTCCAGGGGAGAGAGTTGGCTGAAGGGGTCAAAGGCCACTCCACACCCTCCCCTGGTTGATTGAAGGGGTCAAAGGCCACTCTACACCCTCCCCTGGTCGAGTGACCTATTCTACAGAGCTGAACATGAAGACCAGTTCCATTCCTTAACAATGTGAAAAGTGCAAGTATTTTCCAAGGCCATTATGATGCAATAAAAGTGTCTTTTTTTCTCTCTTCTCAATTATTGTATTAGATTCATGTTACACTAATAGACAACAGATGGAATAATTGGAATGTTCTTGTAACTTCAGATATATTTATATCACACTTCCTAATATAGAAATTGTTCTTTCCATGCCAGTCACACAGATGACAATCAATTGTTCTATTGGTTTGATTATAACAATCTGACAACTTACACTACATATTAAAATTGAAGTTCACTTGATTTACACAAAATGTCTGTTTCATGCCACACTGTTTAATAATTCATATCAATTATGTGCTTGTTTAGAATACATTTAATCTTTATTTACACCATGTTTAGAATACATCTAATCTTTATTTCTTACCAACTAAATTTTTTATTTACACCAGGTTGAACAGATTATAACTATGAAACAGTTGATCAGAATAAGCCATAAAATTTAGATCAAATTGACATGAATCAACTATACCATGTTGACAGTTTTTGAGCTACATCTGCGATACATTACAATTTATAACGAGACAAATTCAGAGCCATCTTTGGCTTTCCGTGCAGCTCCACGGTTAACCTGTCAGACGGTCATCACAACCACTGCCGTAGTCTTTTGGGTTCCAAATGTCCTCAGCGTATTGGTATTAAAATACAAAAACAAACAAAAGGCAATACCAGTCGTGTGTGTGTGTTTCTGAAATTCACCGGCAGATTCCTCCGAATTCTCCCCGTTGAAAACTAGACAGTACTAAACGGTCACAGGAGCATGCTGGTTGTTCTGCCGCTTCACCACAAACACTTTCTGACCCGATACCGTCACTGCGTAAACAAAGTCTTCTAGTATGACTGTGGAGGTAAAACACATAGTTAATGTATACTGACAGTCAGCAATGTATATTGTTTCTCCTACTGTGAAGACATCCATGACACAACAACAAGCATGTTTGTATAACACTTAACAGGTTAGCAGCCAAGAGTGTCGTAAAGAGGTTAACCATCACTCTGTTACATTCATATTGTATGTTTTGCTGTCTTTTGTATTCATGTTTCCCCTTTATAAAATGCAGCGGCTTGTGTAGCCAACTTCCATCAACTAACTTCGGACCATACTATGGAAGCTATGTACGATCTCACCCACTTTATAGTCCATCTATGGTCTCACCTGAAATGCGTTTGAAGGGTGGTTCAGCTGAACCCTGCAACCGGAAGCGGCATGCCGTTCGGACCATTTGCATGATGACTCCAGCCGTGTGCTCATCGTTTTCCAACTCCCCGGCAGACTGGGGAAGGAGGAGTGCCAACAGATGTTGATGACTACTAAAACATTTGCCAAAATGTGGTATGTAGAAGGCAATAATGCCCCGTGTCAAGTTAGATGCATGCGTGTCATAACTCAACAGCGAGATGGTTTTAAACATGTGTGGCGAGTATGTTGTTAAGGGCCCCTAATTTATCACCAGGTTTGAGTGTGATTAGCCTTTACAAGCTACCCAGTGGACTGTACCAACTGCTAGGCATATCTATCCCTCACACATCTGGGTGGACACTCCCACTTGTGATGCCACTGTGTCAATGACAATTTCAGTCACATGACATTTGACACATGACATCTAATCACACTCACGCCTGGTGGTAAAATAGGGGGCCTTTAATAGCAAAACATATCAACACTAAAACAAAATGTAAGTAGATTGAGCAGAGTCAAAAAATATTGAACGACAGCGGCCCATCGGTTTCGTACAGAAATAAGAGACAGACAGTCACAATAAACACGACGTGTATTAGTTGGGATGGGAACTCACCGCCAAGACGCCGTCTTCACTGATCACCAGGTAGCCCAGCTGGTCGGGGATCCGCTCCAGACCCTGAGTCAGTGCGGCTGTCGTCTGAAAATGAAACACACACACACACACATGCAGAAGACGCAGCTAACTTACCCAGCTAATACGCTAGCTGGGGAATACACACATCATCATACTTCTTGTTTAACTAAGCCAAAAGGGAACACACGTGAAAGATAGACGCGTGGGAAAAAGTTAAGCCCGCTCCAAATATGAATCAAAGTTGTCGTATTCGTATTTTTATGTGACAAAAAAAGCTCACCATTCTTAGTTATTATTTGGGAAGTTGGACACCCGTCGACACTTCCTCGCCCCGTCTTTCACGTGACCTCGCCGTGTGACGTCACTAGACAGCCGAAAACAAAACAAAAAAATTGTAATAAAAAGATTAGGCATCGCTTTTTATATATATAATGTGAGGGGACACACACACGTATTTTTTCTATTTATGACATTAAAAAATTGAATCGATTACATGTATTAAATGTGACTGAAAATAAGCCAATATACTTTTGGCATACTTTTTTATACCACCAGGTGGCGGACTTCTAAAACTCAGCTCCCTCTTTTTTAGTCACCTGACTCGAACGGAAGTAGGAGTCAGGTCAGGTGACCACTTCACGTGATCTGACTTGTCTAAGAGAGCCTGTCACAGTTGTCATTGAGCTTTTGTTTGTTTTCCTTTACGTCGCCAATTCTTACAACGCTACGATTCAATAATGGCAGGACGGGGTAAGTTAATCGCTGTTATTGGCGACGAAGACACGTGCACAGGGTTCCTCCTCGGGGGGATTGGGGAGCTGAACAAAAACCGTAAGCCCAATTTCCTAGTGGTGGAAAAGGACACGAGCATTACGGAAATTGAAGAGACCTTCAAGTAAGTATGCTCATCCAACACGGTGCTTGTATTGTTTACACACACACACACACACACACACACACACACACACACACACACACACACACACACACACACACACACACACACACACACACACATATATATGTAGGCCTAATTCTTTTTCATCTTTTTTGGTTGAATAAATGCCTAACTGTGCTTTGCCTTCTCCCGTACCCAGGAGCTTCTTGGTCCGTAATGACATCGGGATCATTCTGATCAACCAGTTTATCGCCGAGATGATCCGCCATGCGATCGACGGCCACATGGAATCTATCCCTGCGGTGCTGGAGATCCCATCGAAGGAGCACCCCTACGACGCGTCCAAGGACTCTATTTTACGCAGGGCCAAGGGCATGTTTTCAGCAGAGGACTTCCGATAAATTTGATTCTACATCCATTCAATTTAAACACACACACACACACACACACACACACAATGCAGTCTGGAATAGAGGCAGTAGTATCGTATAGTATGTCTATAACTTAAAAGTACGTTGTCACTGTTTTTCCTTGTGTTCAGAGTCCGCCTGCCATTCCAGTTTGATGTTATTCTTTAATTGACGCTATATGTACAACATTAAATGGTAACATTTTTGTCATCGTAATCGTGGGGCTTACAAATGCCCTAAGGCCTAAATATTTATGTCCAACAAAGTCTTTTGGATTATGGCAGTCATGCATTCTTTCATTTCTGTTGGGTTCCAGTTTTAAGAGGATTAAATGTGTATATACTTTATCTTCATCCTGGTTGGTTTGTAACCAGGAAGTGAGAAATGTGTCTCTCATAGGTCTGTAGTGCATGTGACTCATGGTTTCCCCAAATGGGTGTGTACATTTTGTGAATCAAAAGCCTGTCTTGAATCAAAAGCCATTTGAGCTTTACAGATTTGTATTTTTCCTGTCTGTTTTGGAGTTGTTTCTCTTGTTTCTTAAGCTTTAAGTGGATTTGAAGTCTAAATCTGCTTTACGTGTTACTCTTTTCTTTGTTGACAACTATAAAGTGGAAGTCTGTGGAAATGGATATGTGATTGTTACAGCTGTATTAACTTATATCTGGACATAAAACAACACAAAAAATAAATTATTTGATGTTTGAGAGAATTACAGAAGTCTGTGATGTATCACCAACACTGATTAAAAATGATGTGACTTTGATCAGAAAACAACTTTGGTGGTGTTATGATAGCCTCTACGTTTAGAAGCCTATCTAAGAACAGCTAGTATGGTGCCTTGAACTGCAACAACATTTGACTATCCAATACCACAACCACTGGGAATGTACCTCTTGGTTGCTCATAACGTTGTATCACTTGGTAGTGATAAGACACTCTACCGAAACCCTTTTTTTTTTTGACCCAACAATGGAAAATACTGTAAGTCTCACCCCCACCAACCCAAACCACTGACCCTGGCAGAGCTGAGTCTGTGCCCGCTATCTGATACAGGGATCGAGTCAATATTTGAACAGCGTTGAGGTAACCTCTCCATTTTTTTGGACACAAGTGTCGGTTCTTTCCCATGTTTGTCGAAACCCGATCTCGTAGTCGCTTATCTTTCAGCTGTAATATATCACATTAAGACGGGGAAAAACTAGATTTGCCAACAAAAATATTGTGCGGACGGACAATATTTGCCTTGGTCAGGTAGGAGGAGATACATATCGACTATAAATACCGCTTGTTTTTCCAAGGTGAAAGAACAGACCCTGCACATTATCTGACTGCTTGCGGAGCCCCTTCCAGTGCAATGAACCCTGCGTGGCCTGCCGTGGTGCTACTGCTGCTGGGCTGTGTCTTCGGGAGTCCTGTACCATCGTTAGATGTCAACAGCAGGTAAGGCCGCTGGTCCACGTTGAGATCACTCAGCATTGTCCAGAGTTCAGCATGCAAACACTTGGGAACTGTATGCACATGTCTCTCTTTCTGTAGAGAACACGTTCAACATGTAGACGATATGCTGCCAACGGACAGCAACTCCACAGGGTGAGTTAGTGTTGTGGGGGAAAAAACACGAAACAATTAAAGGACAATATAGGAAATATTAATATTTAATGATTCATATGCGATGTGTAATCTTCTTTTTCCTGTATGAAGAATGTCTAAAGACCAATATGTTGACAATAGCGCCCTCACGGACAGCAAATCCACCGAGTGAGTTTTGAGAATATATTTTTTTTAATGACAATAAATTATATATTCACATTTATTGCAAGATTCATATACGCAATGCAATCTCTAATTTTTGTTTTGGTACATGAAGACTGTATGAAGACCCCTATGACGACAATATCATCACAATGAACAGCAACTCCACAGGGTGAGGTTTGAGGAGATTTTTAAATGACAATAAAGAATAATATTTATATTTCATACACGATTTATATCCAATGCAATCTGTAATCTTTTTTTTCCTGTATGAAGACTGTTGGAAGATCCTGATGACAGCTACTTCTTAGGGTGAGTTTTGAGGAGATTTTTAAATGACAATAAATT
>OOFB01028843.1:1374-14774 GCA_900323305.1 Trachyrincus murrayi
TCCTGCTCCTTGGAGGAGCGCTCCAGGAAGTACTTGGAGAACTTCGGTAGGGCCACGTCGTCACGGTCAAAATACATGCACACACACACACACACACACACACACACACACACACACTACAGTTAACCTGGTACCTGTATAGACCTGGTACCTGTATAGACCTGGTACGTACCTGCCATTCAGGAGGAGTTCAGACGAGTTGAGGTTCAGTCCGAAGTGGAGAGAGTCCGGTTCCGTCCGTGACTCTTATAGTTGTACATGCAGTGATAATGAGTACCTATAGTGGTATAATGAGTACCTGTCGTGGGTTAATGAGTACTTCCCGTCGTAATGAGTACTATAGTGTTAATGAGTAGCCAGCCGTGCGTCCGGGTGACGAGGTTCATAATACATTACACACTACTTACGGTCATACTTCACCACTTTACCTCTACGGTACTACTCAGTACTGGACTACAGTAGTATACTAAACATATTATACTCAGTACTGGACTACAGTAGTACTCAGTGCTGGACTACATGACACATCTTTACTTTCCATTGGAACTCACCACCGTGTTGTGTGCGGCGCCGGGAGAGCAGCGGGGTGTTTATGACGCTGTGGTGTGACTCCTCACCGGCAGTGGGCGCTATACTCATGTGTCGACATACGTGCATATAACGTGCACCACATGTGCTTGCAGTCAGTTAGATAAAGTACTCAACTGGAACACCTACTCGTTCATGATCATCACATCCGTGCTAGCTAGTGAATACTAAACATATTATATGGTGTCAGAAGTGGGTTACTAAACATATTATAATGACAGCTAGCCCGCTGGAGCTAGTGGAGCTAGCCCGCTGGAGCTAGCTAGCTTAGCGCTTTATGTGCTCAGCGGAGATGTGGCGCCGCCTGCTGGAGCGGAGACGCACAGACAAGGCGAGTTTATTTATATACTGATCTCGGATCCATCAGTCCTACTGTGTTACAGCAGAACTTCTGATCCAGTCCTACTGTGTTACAGCAGAACTTCTGATCCAGTCCTACTGTGTTACAGCAGAACTTCTGATCCAGTCCTACTGTGTTACAGCAGAACTTCTGATCCAGTCCTACTGTGTTACAGCAGAACTTCTGATCCAGTCCTACTGTGTTACAGCCTGGGCCAGAAACCACACGAGTGGATGAAGCTTCCAGAAGGGGATTTTAATAAGTGTATTTCTATACAGTGTGTAGAAATACTTTAATACAAAGTGTATTTCTACTTTAGATTATTAATCTAAAGTCTGATTTGTGAGACTTCCTATACCAACACAATGCCATTCAGATGGCATTTTAAACACACTAAAAAGGAGAACCATTAAAGACAATACTTCTAACGAGGTAGAGGTAGAAGTTGTTCCTTTAATTTGGTGAAAACACGACTGGATGACACCGCTCGAAATGAGAGTTCAGTTAACTCATTAATTAGAATAAAAAACAATCAAATGTAATATTATACAAGGCACCAGACGATATGAAGTAATGACTTATGGTAAATATGAACTTGGTTATACATTTGCATGTGTTTATTAGTCATAATAAATATCTACTCAGTTATGAATATGAATGTATCAGTTATAGTCAATATAAATATTGACTCGTGAGGTCATAGTGCGGTTGAAATAACCTTGTTTAGAAAGCCTGGGGTTAATGAGTGTCTAGAGCCACCTCTCAGTTCCTCCTGGTCCATCACGGCCCGGCCCCGTCCGTAAACCTCTCGGTTCCTCCTGGTCCATCACGGCCCGGCCCCGTCCGTAAACCTCTCGGTTCCTCCTGGTCCATCACGGCCCGGCCCCGTCCGTAAACCTCTCGGTTCCTCCTGGTCCATCACGGCCCGGCCCCGCCGTGTGCGATGTCTCGCGATGGGCCATGCCTCTCATTCACTTTGTATTGGATGTGATATCGCGTGGTGCAAAGGATTCTGGATGTGAAGGGGCGGGACAAAAGTTGAACTTCAGTTAACTTTGTGCAATTAGACAACGGACATTCAGTGAACACCGTCGTGTTGAATTTCATTTTGTGGTTTGAAGCACTTCCATCACAACGTCGTAAACTCCCACAAGCAGCGACTAGAGAGGGCGCATCTGGCGGGGCCATTAGAGCAAAACCAACAGGAAGCTCTGAGCGTGGGTTTCTGTCACAACCTCACGCTCCGAACTACACCGGCTACACGCTCAGCAGAGCGAGGGTTTGAAGTGAATGAAATGCGCTAGCCCTGTGAGACCGTCTGGGTCTCTGAGGTCACATCTGCTCTGCAGGGGGTTTCAGTTCACGACGAACAAGCAGCGTAGCAGTCTGCCGGATAACAAAAAAAACAATGGCGGCACCCACAGAAAGTGTAGCAATCCAAACTGTTTTCATCTGAAATAGACTGAATAACGATGTTGAAAGATGAGCAGAAATCAGCATGGAAGGCTTTTCTCAGATTGCAATGTTTTTGCTTGACTTCCAACCGGATTCGGCAAGAGCAAAGAGAGCACGATTGGCTCAAGTCTTTTGAACAACCTACGGCCACGCCCATATTAGGCTAGGCTAGGTTTCTATAGCCAGACAGAGCAGACCAGCGCTAGGCTAGGCTAGGTTTCTATAGCCAGACAGAGCAGACCAGCGCTAGGCTAGGCTAGGTTTCTATAGCCAGACAGAGCAGACCAGCGCTAGGCTAGGCTAGGTTTCTATATCCAGACAAAGCAGACCAGCGCTAGGCTAGGCTAGGTTTCTATATCCAGACAGCAGCAGCCAGCCTAGCTAGGTTTCTATAGCCAGACAGCAGACCAGTGCTAGGCTAGGTTTTAATAGCTAGACAGCAGACCAACGCTAGGCTAGGTTTCTTTAGCCATACAGCAGACCAAACGCTAGGCTAGGTTTTAATAGCTAGACAGCAGACCAACGCTAGGCTAGGTTTCTATAGCCAGACAGAGCAGACCAGCGCTACGCTAGGCTAGGTTTCTTTAGCCATACAGCAGACCAAACGCTAGGCTAAGTTTTAATAGCTAGACAGAGCAGACCAACGCTAGGCTAGGTTTCTATAGCCAGACAGAGCAGACCAGCGCTAGGCTAGGCTAGGTTTCTTTAGCCAGACAGCAGAGCAGACCAGCGCTAGGCTAGGCTAGGTTTCTATAGCCAGACAGAGCAGACCAGCGCTAGGCTAGGCTAGGTTTCTATATCCAGACAGAGCAGACCAGCGCTAGGCTAGGCTAGGTTTCTATAGCCAGACAGAGCAGACCAGCGCTAGGCTAGGCTAGGTTTCTATAGCCAGACAGAGCAGACCAGCGCTAGGCTAGGCTAGGTTTCTTTAGCCAGACAGCAGACCAACGCTAGTCTAGGTTTCTTTAGCCAGACAGCAGACCAACGCTAGGCTAGGTTTCTTTAGCCAGACAGCAGACCAACGCTAGGCTAGGTTTCTATAGCCAGACGAGCAGACCAACGCTAGGCTAGGTTTCTTTAGCCAGACAGCAGACCAACGCTAGGCTAGGTTTCTTTAGCCAGCGAGCAGACCAACGCTAGGCTAGGCTAGCAACACAGAGAGAATATCATTTGATCCATCAGTGCTTCTTCTTCCTCTTCTTCTTCCTCATTTTTTTGGCGGGTGGCACCAACGTTTAGGTGCATTACCGCCACCTACTAAGTTGGACTGTGGACCAAAGTCAAAATTAAAGTGTTTTATTGATCACTTGCACAGTACAACACAGGGTCATTTCTAGGCACTGAAATTCTTGTGACATGGCAAGCCCACAATACGTAGAATATTTATATTTTATATACCAGATATATTTTATATACCAGAGTTGTCTTATCCAAAAATCAGCCCAGTTTCTTTCAAAACCTGGAATAGTCTCCCTAACCCAATGTCAGATGTCCACCAGTGCTCTCCTACTGAACATATTTTGTATTCGGTCTGCCCTCAAATATATACTAATATAACAATTAACAGTTAGAATATAGATATATATTAAATATTAAAATATGATTTAACTAATATTTAACTAGTGTTTAGTGCAGTACTTGTGAGTGACAGGCAGGGTGTAATGAGGAAGTGGAGGTGGGGTAAAGTTCGTCGGAGGGAACTTGGGAGAGTCATTACTGTCTGAGCAGCAGGGAGGACCGCATCAACACAGACTTCATTACATGAGGAGTTAACCTGCAGGAGGTCCAGCAGCCAGGAGATGGTCCTCAGCAGGAGGTGTGGTGGTGCTGAGAGACTGCTGCTGTTCCTCTGTATGAGCTGGACCATGGTGAGTCTCACACACACTCACACACACACACACACACACACACACACTCACACACAGGCACACACACACACACACACACACACTCACACACACACACACAGGCACACACACGCACACACACACTCACTCACACACACAGAAACATGACGCAGCACAGTGAAACGTTAAATAATAAAAAGAATATATACATAATTATAGACATAATTCATACATACAATGTAAACTGTAGACTTTAGAATATGAAGTCCTTCTAAAAACGTGTGGTCCGTGAAGTCCACTGTGGCCTGAGACAGGAAACAGATTAGAAATTAGATCAAAAACTTTATATCCCAGTCCTGATAAACACACACACATTCATCACACTAATAACAACAATAAAACACCTTGTCTTCAAGAAGTCCTGTCCTGATATTGGTTTGTATTAAAGTGAAATGTGGTTGCTACGGTGATAAACCAGACTACACAGTCAACATTACAGTATTACTATAGATTATTCATTATGTGGACACACCCCACGTTAGATATTCCTGACAAATATCTAATATTTGGCGAATATTAACAATGAAGAACAACATAACTAGTGCATGTGTTACATGCTGTGTGTGTCTGGCCTTCTGACTTCTCATACAAGACTGTGGTTTATAATCAAGCTAGTGTCTTGGAAAAGGAGAAGTGGTCTATATTTCTTCTCAGCGATGAAACACCAGGATGCGTTTACTAGAATCACATGACGACGCTGATGATGAAACTGCGAAGAGAAAAGCAGAAATGCTCTCAGATTCATTAAATCAACATTCATGTTCACCGCCACTCTGCGTCCTCTGTTCTCTGTCCTTCATAAGGCTCATGGTCTCACCCCCACACCATCTACAGCATCTACACCATCTGTATCCATGGAAACAACACCTACGCCATCAGTTTCCATGACGCCAGCAACAATGCCAGCTTCCCCAACATCTGTCTCCACGGAGACGACAGCTTCCACAACATCTGTCTCCACGGAGACGCCAGCTTCTACAACATCTGTCTCCACGGAGACGCCAGCTTCCACAACATCTGTCGCCACGGAGACGCCAGCTTCCACAACATCTGTCTCCACGGAGACGCCGGTGTCCACAACAAATACACCAACAACTCCAGCTCCCCGTAAATCTAATATTTATGACTGTTTCTTTTAGAATGTTGTGTTGTTAAACTGACTGTAACTATTGTTGACTGACTGTATTTATTGACTGACTAACTATTGTTGACTGTTTATTAACTTGTCTCTCAGCTCCGGATCCTGTGGACTTGAAAGCGGTGCAGCAAACGGAGAGCAGCATCACGCTGCAGTGGAGCTGGCCCGTGGGGAAGACCTTCAACTACACTCTGGTTTTTGAGGAGACCACTAAGTTGGTACTAGGAGGTCCTGCTGGGACCAGGAACTACACCGTCTGGGGTCTGGAACCAGCACGGTGGCACACGTTCACCCTCTACACCATGGAGCACAACAGCAACAGCTCTGGGGTCAGCATCACGGCTCTAACTGGTGAGATATCTCCATGAGGGACATGCTAGCGTTATCATTAGTGTCTGTGGTCAATCATATCTCCACTCTATATGTACTGGATATACATTTTAATTCACATTTATACCTACTTACTCTCATTGCTGTGCTGTGTATAGTTTACCATGGTGTGCATGGTGTAGCTGACAGCTGTACAGGCTTCAAATTTTACTCTTAAACATTTCTGTTTAATTCTGTGTTTCTCTGTTTACCTGACAACAAAAGACTTGAACTTCTTCCTCTTCTTCTTCGTTTTTGTCATCATCATCATCATCATCATCATCATCATCACCATCATCACCACCACCATCATCACCACCATCATCATCACCACCATCATCACCGTCTGGTTCCTCAGCTCCTGTAAACGTAGCTGCTGTGTATGTGGTTGACCAGAGCTCCAGTAGCATACGTCTGCAGTGGAAGAATGTGAAGAACGTCACCACCTTCTGGGTGGAGTACAGAGACAGTGGTGGTGGTAACATCACCAACACCACCAGCGTGGAGGTGGTGCCGGCGGGGCAGGGGGTGGTCAACTACACGGCGTCTGCCCTGTGCTCGGCCACCTCCTACGACTTCACCGTCTACAGCCGGCTGGGCAATATCAGCAGCTCAGGATACACCACCCCCGCAGTCACCGGTAACAACCACCTTGTAGTCTCTATCGTCATGGTTACACAGATACCTTCATCACCATGGTTACACAGATACCTTCATCACCATGGTTACACAGATACCTTCATCACCATGGTTACACAGACACCTTCATCACCGTGGTAACACAGTGGTAGTTAACTTCATCACCATGGTGTTACAAAGTGGGAGTTACCATGGTTACACAGTGGGAGTTAACTCCATCGCCATGGTTACAAGGTGACATGACGATGGAGGGCCTGACGTAGTGACCGTGTGCGTTATAAGCCTCTCTTTCCGTCCTCAGCTCCACTAGCGGTAACCATGGTGAAGGTGAATCGGTCCCTGAGTGAGGTGGTGCTGAGTTGGAGCAGAGACGGTAACTCCAGCTACCTCCTCATCTTCGGTGATCAGACCATCTCTCCCGACCCCGCAGAGCCCCGGTCCCATCTGGTTGGCAGGGTCTCCTCTCTACAGGAGGTGACCCGCAGGGTCTCCTCCCTAGAGGAGGGGACCCGCTACAACTACAGCATCACCGCTTCCTACCTGAAAGTCAACAGCTCCACCTACCAGGGCTACACCGTCACCAGTAGGACACACAGTACCCATCCACACAGTACTCATCCACACAGTACCCATCCACACAGTACTCATTCACACAGTACTCATTCACACAATACTCATTCACATATCCATACATATGTGAATGCCACATGTATTTACTTACTGCTTTACTAGCCTACAATATATCTTGATGAAGGAGAGCCATGGTATCTGTATAATAAAGAATGATTTGTTTGTTTTAGCTATAAACTGTTCTGCTGTGTGGTGGCGGGTCACCAACTCCACCATCCAGGCCTCTGTGGGCGTGTTCACCGACGTCTCTGCCACCAACGGATCAGAAGCCCACAATGCATCTGTACCAGACCCTACAGGCAACGTGTCACTCAGCAGTCTCTACCCAGGGGCCAGCTACATCCTGTCTGTATCCTACGGGACGCTCCTGCAGTGTCAGCACAACCTCACCCTCCGTGAGTCGTTACCTCCTCCTCCCCCTCCTCCTCCTCAGAGATACAGGTTTACATCCTCCTCCTCCTCAGAGATACAGGGTTACATCCTCCTCCTCCTCCTCCTCAGAGATACAGGGTTACATCCTCCTCCTCCTCCTCCTCCTCAGAGATACAGGGTTACATCCTCCTCCTCCTCCTCCTCCTCCTCCTCAGAGATACAGGGTTACATCCTCCTCCTCCTCCTCCTCCTCAGAGATACAGGGTTACATCCTCCTCCTCCTCCTCCTCCTCCTCCTCAGAGATACAGGGTTACATCCTCCTCCTCCTCCTCCTCCTCAGAGATACAGGGTTACATCCTCCTCCTCCTCCTCCTCCTCCTCAGAGATACAGGGTTACATCCTCCTCCTCCTCCTCCTCCTCCTCCTCAGAGATACAGGGTTACATCCTCCTCCTCTTCCTCCTCAGAGATACAGGGTTACATCCTCCTCTTCCTCCTCAGAGATACAGGGTTACATCCACATCTTCCTCCTCAGAGATACAGGGTTACATCCTCCTCTTCCTCCTCAGAGATACAGGGTTACATCCTCCTCTTCCTCAAGGTTACTATATATACTCCAACAGAAAGACACCATATGTTCTTCTGATAAATACTGATATAGGGTGAATGATATTGACTGGGTTTTAATTGTTATGACCGGTTCTTACTGGTTCTGACTGGTCTTAACTAGTTTGACCTTGGATCTAACTAGTTCTGACTTGTTCTGACTGGTCTTAACTAGTTTGACCTTGGATCTAACTAGTTCTGACTGGTTCCCAGCTCCACCAGACATAAGGGCTCAGTGTGAGTACGGGGCGGCGGACTCCATTCTGCTGCACTGGGCTGATCCGGCGGGTGTGTGGACGGGCGTGGAGGTCAACGTGACGGGGAGGACGCTGCTGGTCGCCCACAAGGGCGGGGCGCTCCACACCGTGCTGGGTGGGTTCCAGCCGGCCAAGACCTACCGGGTCTCCACCTGCCTCCTCTCTGGACACCTGAGGAGCACAGTGCACACCCTGGACTGTAGTACTGACCCCAGAGGTATACACACACCATTTATAGTTTCTCACAGCTTTACTAGCCACCGATAACCTACAGTATACTCTGATAACCTGTGTTTACTTCCTGTCCCCTGTGTTTACTTCCTGTCCCCTGTGTTTATTTCCTGTCCCCTGTGTTTACTTCCTGTCCCCTGTGTTTACTTCCTGTAGGGGTCATCGCTGGGTCTGTCATATCTGTGCTGTTCTTCCTCTTCCTGGTAGCTCTGGCAGTGTTCGTCTGGCAGCAGAGGAGATCAATCTCCCAACGGTATGTGTTAGACCACGCCCCCTCCCAGATAAACCACACACCCCCTCTCTTAGGTAGACCACACCCCCTCAGGTAGTTAAGACCGTTCTCTTCTCATTCCTTCCCACAGCCAGAGGAGTGACTTTGTGGGATGGTCCAAACCTACTGACACCTACCAGTAGGTATACGTTATACCTGTTGACCTGTAGTGACCTGTATACACCTGGTGACCTGTAGTCACCTGTAGTGACCTGTAGTCACCTGTATACACCTGTTAACCTGTAGTGACATGTAGTCACCTGTATACACCTGTTGACCTGTAGTGACCTGTAGTGACCTGTATACACCTGTTGACCTGTAGTGACCTGTAGTGACCTGTATACACCTGTTGACCTGTAGTGACCTGTAGTGACCTGTAGTCACCTGTAGTGACCTGTAGTCACCTGTATGACCTGTAGTGACCTGTAGTGTAAGCCAGCTGTCGTGTTGTGTCCAGGCCGATCCAAGTCGAGATGTTTGAGGATTATGTCAGGCAGATGAGCCAGGACGAGAACCGGGGTTTCAGCGAGGAGTACGAGGTAAACAACACCAAGTAGACCCAGGGGAACCTAACCCTAACCCTAACCCTAACCCGGGTGAACATTATGGTCTGTGTCCCTGCAGAGCTTCATCCCTGTCGGTATGGAGCAGACTCGCAAGGCTGCCATCGTCCCAGATAACAAGACCAAGAACCGCTTCATCAACGTGCTGCCGTGTAGGTCTTAAGTTCACCTGTAGGTCTTAAGTTCACCTGTAGGACTAAAGTTCACCAGTAGGTCTTAAGTTCACCTGTAGGTCTTAAGTTCACCAGTAGGTCTTAAGTTCACCTGTAGGTCTTAAAGTTCACCTGTAGGTCTTAAGTTCACCAGTAGGTCTAAAGTTCACCAGTAGGTCTAAAGTTCACCTGTAGGACTAAAGTTCACCTGTAGGTCTAAAGTTCACCAGTAGGTTTAAAGTTCACCAGTAGGTTTAAAGTTCACCAGTAGGACTAAAGTTCACCAGTAGGTCTAAAGTTCACCAGTAGGTCTAAAGTTCACCAGTAGGTCTACAGTTCACCAGTAGGACTAAAGTTCACCAGTAGGTCTAAAGTTCACCAGTAGGTCTACAGTTCACCAGTAGGACTAAAGTTCACCAGTAGGTCTAAAGTTCACCTGGTTTATCTGCTCTGCTGTAGTTAATTTAGTGGTCTGTGGTTTAAGTTAATCTCTGGCCTGTAGTTAAACTAAACTTTAAACTATTTGTTTAAGGTAAGCTCTGGTCTGTAGTTAAACTACAGGTTTGGTTAGCGTTCACACTGGACTTTGTTAGGACAACCAAACTTGTAAAGAAACGCCTCCCGATTGAGCTGGTCGCTCCTCTATTGGACAGAAGATCAGAGGTACATATATATATATATATATATATATATATATATATTATATAATATATTGTTGACTTTTATGCAGCATTGATCTCCAGTGCGACGGAACCCCCTTTCAGACATTGTGTCCCTGAATAGTTTATAAATGTGTGTGATCGTCAGACCATATTCCCATGAGGGCTTCAACCTCGTCGCCCCACGTCTGACCATGACTCTACCTAACCCGGTACTGGTGACCCAGACCTTCGTCTGACCACGACTCTACCTCACCCGGTACTGATGACCCAGACCTTCGTCTGACCACGACTCTACCTAACCCGGTACTGATGACCCAGACCTTCGTCTGACCACGACTCTACCTAACCCGGTACTGATGACCCAGACCTTCGACCCATAATGGACAGACACCCCCGTTTTCAAGCGCAGCAGAGTTCAGCTCAGGTGTTACAAACACCCTAAACTTAAGTTAACTGCTGGTCTGTGGTTAAACTAAACATCTCCTGTGCTAGATGACTGGTCCCGTGTGAAGCTGTCCACGCTGATTGAAGAGGACAACTCTGACTACATCAATGCCAGCTACCTGCCGGTAGGCCTTCGTCTCTTCCTGAACAAGGCCTGTCTGTTTCATTTGATCATCAGTATGTCTGAAGACTGCATCAAAGAGCTTCATAGATACATGTTTATCTCACATTTTAACATGACAATGTAAAATATTAGGCGGGACCAGAGCCCACAGTACCGCCCAGGCAGGTCTGTTCTGGGTGTACTGTGATTGGATGAGGGCGGTAACGTGAGGTGTGATTGGATGAGGGCGGTAACGTGAGGTGTGATTGGATGAGGGCGGTAACGTGAGGTGTGATTGGATGAGGGCGGTAACGTGAGGTGTGATTGGATGAGGGCGGTAACGTGAGGTGTGATTGGATGAGGGCGGTAACGTGAGGTGTGATTGGGTGTTGCCAGGGTTACGGTGGCAGCAGAGAGTACATTGCGGCACAGGGTCCGCTGCCCGGGACCCTGGAGGACTTCTGGAGGATGGTCTGGGAGCAGGGGGTCACGGCCATCGCCATGGTAACCAACTGCACCGAGGGAGGCAGGGTGAGTGTTTGGTGATGTCATCTCTAAGGAACTGTAAACAAACCAACTAGAGAATAGAGCTGGTTAACCAACCAGAGAATAGAGCTGGTTAACCAACCAGAGAATAGAGCTGGTTAACCAACCAGAGAATAGAGCTGGTTAACCAACTAGAGAATAGAGCTGGTTAACCAACTAGAGAATAGAGCTGGTTAACCAACCAGAGAATAGAGCTGGTTAACCAACCAGAGAATAGAGCTGGTTAACCAACCAGAGAATAGAGCTGGTTAACCCCACCCTGTGTCTCCAGACTAAGTGTGAGCAGTACTGGCCTCTGGACTACACCCCCTGTCTGTACGGAGACCTCCTGGTCACCAGCACCTCAGAGCAGATGCAGCCCAGCTGGACCATACGAAGCTTCACCGTCAAAAATGTAAAACAACCTAACATAACATAACATAACCTAACATATAGCTCTGAGTTTACACCTCTACATACAGCACAGAGACGTGCCGAGCTGCCTGCATGTATACTTCCACCGCGTACATCGTGTTTCCGACGGCAATATACATGAAAATCTGGAAGATTACGGAAACAGCATTGCGAAACGGAGGCTGCGGTCCAATAGTCAAAATGTTGTTTCTTTTCCTAACCACTTTTCCTTGACCTTGATGGAAAACGAGGTCACGAGGTCAAGGAAAGATGTGATGATGGAGAATTCATGAGGACTTAGGAAAAGACAACCGCGGTGCCGAGAGAATCCACCACGCTATGTCATGATGGACGTGGGTCTGCCTGGTGGTGAAGCTACAAGATCATCTGAGATAGAGGTGGTGGTTCATCCAGGCTTTATAAAGTAAAAGATCATCTTAGATACTTCTTTATAAACTAAAAGATCATCTCAGATACTTCTTACTGTGTTGGTTCAAACAGGCTTAATAAACGTATATTACTTCATTACCACGGTTGGAATTGAAATAAAAAAGGAATATAGGCTACCAGTCTCAAAAGAGAAATGAAATGGTAATCTCATGTTTATCACATGAATCCAATTAGTATGATTGTTTACATGATGATCTCATGTTTATCACATGAATCCCAGTTAGTATGATTGTTTACATGATGATCTCATGTTTATCACATGAATCCAGTTAGTATGATTGTTTACATGATGATCTCATGTTTATCACATGAATCCCAGTTAGTATGATTGTTTACATGATGATCTCATGTTTATCACATGAATCCCAGTTAGTATGATTGTTTACATGATGATCTCATGTTTATCACATGAATCCCAGTTAGTAGGATTGTTTACATGATGATCTCCTTGTCGGCCGAACGGTGCGTCGCTTTACATGTTGCTGCCGCAAGGAATTGTGGGACGGCATCATCTCCTTTCCTTTCCTAAAGGATGGTCCGGTGTACCCTATGCTAAAGGAGACAAGAAAGGAAGCATTGAAGCTCCTTTCCTTAGCATGTAGAGAATCCGACCAGCTCTTATTGTTTTCGATACTTCGACACTTCGACACATTCACTCAGTTAGGAACCTTCCTAAGCTAAACAGACTATTGGACCGCAGCCGGAGTGTGCTCCGTTTCTGTCTTAACGACGTGGAAGTATACCTGCTCACCCGGGCGTGTCCCCCCCTCCCCCTGCAGCGGGCCACCTCCCAGCAGCGCTCCGTCCATCACTTCCACTTCCGCGCCTGGCCCGATCACGGCGTGCCAGACGGCACCGGACCGCTGCTCCAGTTCCAGGCGTTGCTACGGCAACACATAGAGCAGGAGGGGGGCCAGGCTCCCACCCTGGTGCACTGCAGGTAACACACACACGCACGCACGTACACACACACGCATGGACGTACGTACACACACACACACACACGCACACACACACACGCATGGACGTACGTACACACACACACACACACGCACGCACACACACGCATGGACGTATGTACACACACAACACACACACACACACACGCATGGACGTACGTACACACACACACACACACGCACGTACACACACACATGCACGTACGATACACACACACACACACACACACACACACACACACACACACACACGCACATACATACACACACACAAACACATATGACTTATGGCACTATACCGGTGACTTATTGTGCTCTTATGATG
>OOFB01028850.1:0-15029 GCA_900323305.1 Trachyrincus murrayi
TGATAAATAATTTAGTATTAAATAACAAGATTATGTCTTCCCCGTGAAATTATGTTCTACTGTATTAAAGCTATTAACCGAGACAGCATCAATCTCACTCTGTTCCTCTCTCACGTGCGCACACACACACACACACACACACACACACACACACACACACACACACACACACACACAGGTGTTACTTCTCGAAGGAGGTGGTGATGAAGAAGGCGTGTTCCTGTGTGTGTTTATGCTGTCGGATCTGAATGTTGACTTGAGGGATTCCAACGCGGATCTGGTTCAGGAGCCATAGCAACGTGTGGTCGTCAACGCTGTCTGTAGAGACAGGGACACAGGGTCAGGGTCACTCAGCACTCTGACCCGTTCAAGCTACTGTCCTTCACATTGCATTGTGGCACATGCCATAACAGGCATGCCATAACAGGCCATAACAGGCTCAAAAGGACATAACATATTTAAAATAAGTCGGCACATAGTATGAACCAAACAAGCTTAAAATCTGTTAATGGGGTACATGGGCGTAACAAATCTGTTCATGTAGGACAGAGATACAACATGCTTACAATCAGTTAATGTGGTACATGCTTAAAACATGCGTAACGCATGAGACACATTAGCAGAGTTTTTGGTTCGATCATAGGTCCCTTCTGGCGAAGGTGTTTGGTGTCTGTGGCAGTTTCCCCTGCTACATGTCATCTACAGTGGCTTTTCAGGGCTTCTCCAACAGCAGGACACAGGCAAATGATGCTTAAACCGGTTTATTGTAGATTTTGAGATTGTTTGAACAGGCAGAGCAGGCGGTATCTGCTGACATGCTAGCGCTCCTCCTGAGTGTGTTTGCTGGTGGCTGGTTTAACCTGTGAGCCTGATTGGCCAATGCCCCACAGGTGTGCAGCCTCACTCAGCAGCCCTAGAGTCTAATCAGTCTGACTCTGACTCTGACTCGGTGAGGCTGCTTAAACCAGCCACCAACAACACACTCCACAGTGTTCTTGGGCAAGAAACCAAAACTGAGCTGCTTTGGGACATGCTGGTTGCTGCAGTGCCTGGCTCACACAGCTGTCAGCGTGTGAACATGTGTATGAATGGGTGAATGTTAAGGCTTAACATATAAAAGCACTTGTGAGCACTTGAGTGATTAACAGGTGTTTGAAGAAAGTGCTGTACAATTGTAGTCGATTACGATTTACATAACATGCTTAAAATCTGTTAATGTACGGACATAAAACGCTGTGTCATATACACAGAGGTCGTATACGTGTCTAAATTAAACCTCCGCCGCTTTCTCGGCAGAGAATCTCTACATAAACAAAGGAAAACAGTAAAATACCCAACAATATTATCAGACATCAGGATATAGGGGTTAATATCCATAACTTCTGAGTAAAGATGAGTAAAAATGCTGAATTTTGGTGTTTTGCACAAGATGTGTTGATGCATGAATACATGCCGTTACATGTTGCACAAGCATTTCTCCAAGGATTACGTAAAGCTGCATGCTGGGGCCTGATCGATGCAGCAGCCGCTGTGGGTCTCCATTAATCATTAAGCACTTAACTATTTAACCAAAGACGCTTAGAGATATTGAACGGTGCTGATATATGTTATTCATAAAGGACTTGAATAATGCTCCGTCTGTAAATGATAAATGTGTTTGCTATGTTTGTTGTATTGTTGAAGTGACTTTGTATGTAACATTGACTAAAAAGGAGGGATATTTATTTTGAAAGGAAATTTAGACTTTAAATATGGAGCTGTAGTTTTTATTTCTTGGGGGTACATTTATTTTGAAAAGACTTAGACTGGACTCTAAATATGGAGCTGTAGTTTTTAATATTTGGGGGGACATATATTTTGACTCAGACCGGAGACTCTAAACATGGAGCTATAAATGGAGGACATTCAAGTGTCCCCAGGTGCTCTTCTTACTCCAGCTAATGTCTTGTCTTAGCATTTGGCTAGCGGCCCAACTCAGCACTAACGGCCCCTGTTCAGCGATGGATTGGTCAGAGGGCGAACGGGTTGTGTGTGTGTGTGTGCGTGTGCGTGTGCGTGGAAGCGACAGCGCACCTTACCGTACCTGGGAAAGTCATCAGGATATCGCAGTTATCTGTAGGGACCATCTTCAGCCAGGATTTGCGAGACATGATGTATCGTCTGGCCTGCAGAAGGCGTTTGCCAAACAATTTCTCTAATGGGAGGAGAATAGGGGATTAAAAAATTAAATGAGAGAGTGAGCAGTGAGTGAAAATGGAGAATGGAGAATGATGGTGAGACAGATGGCGATGTGTCTCATCCAGCTAGGGCGAGATGAATCCGTCTCCGATTCATAGTCACCTCCGTTCAGAGTGACTCTGTTCACCCTCACAAGCTTAGACTGTTTTATTGATCCCTTCTTTCATTTGTTTCACTTCGATTCAAAGTGAAGAAGAAGAAGAAGAAGAAACAAAAGTACTATTTATGGTTTAGCCAAAGCTTTTATCCAAAGTGACTTACAGTTCATTATTTTTTAGATACAGGTCATTAATAAACAGGTATGGGTTTAGGCATCTTAGCTCTAGAATGCCTACAGGTAGACTGCAGACACTGTGAGATTCAAAGTCAAACCCATAACCTTCTGGTCGGGAGTCACACTAACCACCACTAGACTATCCGCCAGAAGGAGCGGATCAGTAATCGCTCAGCGGCCCATGAAGGTTGTTGACTCCATGTATACTGCATCACACTCTCCTCTGCACTGTACAGTGAAATACAGTGAAAGAGAAATGGACTGTAGGTCGTCTCAAAAACGCTTCCTACTGTCACATGAAAGGATTACCCCTAAATCGTCTTGAAACGATGTCGTTATGAGCAACATTTTCAGTGTTACTATTTACACCGGTACTATTCTGCCCGCAAGGATTCGGTAACATCCAGATCTCTTATTGTGTCAACCTCCTTTCTTCCCATAAGAGACCAGTCCCTGACCCAACTTGTTTCGTCGTCTGTTGCACAAACACTGTTAATGGTGGGTGATCCGACAGTAAAACTATGCCGTGAAGTGTCTTGTATAAACGTCTCAGTCCAAGGTAAAACCTCTCTCACTGCCTCCTGAAGACCACACAACACCGTAATTCTCCCTGAACACTGTGTGTTCGCCCAGTGACTGGAGTGAAGATTTACTGTAGCTGTAATAGACTAGCAGCATGTCACAGGGACTGTATATCCCCGAGGAAACCAATGAGTTATCATGCATTATCAGCAAGGCTAATGTAGTAACACTGAGGATGATGACATCTCTCTGTGTGTGTGTGTGTGTGTGTGTGTCTCTCTGTGTGTGTGTGTGTGTGTGTGTGTGTGTGTGTGTGTGTGTGTGTGTGAGATCAGCAAAGCTAATATGGGTAGTGTAGTTAACACTAATGAGATCTGTGTGTGTAGGCTGTGAAACAGGCTGTGAGTATCAAAATATAATCTTTAATCTTCTGGGTGAAATGGAAAACAGTATTATCAAGAATTATAAAGCATTGAAATATGATAATGTATTATCAACTTGTCACCATCTGTAAATATACCACAGTGTCCGGTTGGACATTGAAAATCCAACATTAAAGAAGCCATTTTAGCTTAAACCACGGATTGCTCTACGGATTAATCATCCAGGTAGTTCATCTGGGCTACTGAGCCTGTTTCTATACTTTCACTTCACTGGACGCTCCAAGACCCTCATCACCGCCAGAGCGAACACTGGGCCGGACATCATATTAAACAAACAGAAATGTTATGGCTGTGATGAAACTATGAATTAAAGTGGTTATTTAAAACGACCCTTGTCACAGCCTCATATGATGTCATCGACATGATTCACAAGGCTATTGTTTACAGCCGTGTTTTCACACGACAACAGAGCGGACTCCACGTCTGCACTGTATCATTGTGCAGTCCTTCCAGAGCAGTGCAACAACAGCCAACTACTAAGTATGCACACCCACCGCATACAGATCCTTTATGCACCTGTGGACACAGCCATTGACACTTCCCGCCGCCCCTCTCATAATGCGCATAATGTTGCACAGGGGGGGGAAAAGACACGCGATACGAAAAATTCAACCCCATTATTGTGACTTTGACCACTCCACAGCTCGTTGTCCTACAGCCGCGTCGTTGCAATTCTCAAGTCATCAAGCATCCAATCCACACCATACCTGCGCCGTATGAGTTTAGTCTACAATATCATATCGATATGGGCTCTCCTTATTTTTGATACACTGTATACATGTGGGGTGTGTGTGTGTGTGTGTGTGTGTGTGTGTGTCGCTCACCGAGCACACTGAAAGGCATCGAAGGCATTTGCTGCTGGTGTGTCTTGCTGTCCTCTTGGCTCGGCACCATTCTTCCACCTGCCCCGCTCGTGTCTACGGCTGCGTCGCCGCTCGCCGTGTTTACAATATCACCAGCATCAGTTCCAGCGGCCGCCGCTGCCAGCATGTTGGTGCAAGAATGCTCTCGGGCTGGCGAAATTAAACCAAGTGGGAGGGGAGGGGAGGGGGGGGGCAGATAGAGGACCAGAAAGAAACACCACCCGCTCTTGAGTGATTTTTCAGTTATTGCATCTGTGTGTGTGTGTGTGTGTGTGTGTGTGTGTGTGTGTGTGTGTGTGTGTGTGTGTGGCGGTTAGCGTATGTACCAGTGCATAGGACGCGACCATGAGACTCGCATGTACGCGAGGAGCGAGTCGTGACCGAGCAGTGACGTCAGAGCAAAGAGAGGGAGACACTTATGTACAAATAACACCCATATGAGATAAGATAAGATATGATGAGATGAGATAAGATGAGATGAGATCCAGACAGAATTCCAAGAATAATAACAGCACGCCTTTATAAGTAGCCTACAATATGAGAGAAATCTTGGGATTATGTTTTTGAATCGATTATATTTTATTAATTTATTAATTTATGAAGTGAAACCCATATTATTGAAAATACTCGGTATTACAAGGTTGTTAAGGATCAGCATATCTACATATCTAAAAATATGGGCTTACTGGTTTATTAAAAGAAAGTCTAGCCTTTCATTCCTCATTAATATCATCTAAAAATAAAGGTATTTCTTATTGCAAATTGCAGTTTCAGTAGGAAATCCTTGGATGGCTTATCGCTTGCTCAGTGAACTATATGACGTCACTAATATAGCCTACTGTTAATCCGCAGTTGGGCAATACGGTGTATTTAACACTAGAGGGAGACAGCATACCATGGCATAGACTGTAACAGATTCTAGACTTCATTTTATAGCACTATCCCTGTATGGCCTCGTGCTATATTCAGGTCTCCGATGTGTTGTATATATATTCCTTAGCCTAAATGTTTACCCACCTCTGTCCAATGTATTACTATGCTAAAGACAGACCTTTTGTCTCGTCTTACATTGTATGATGGATAATCTTGAATCTTGCCAGGCCCGCCATTGTAAATAAGAATGAGTTCTTAATAACGTATTTAATTTAATTTAATTTCAGCGCCTCAAAGAAAAACATTTTTCAACAAGGCTTCCAAAAAAGACGCAGAGTCTGAGTGGTCCTCAGCGTCTGAGGACCGGTCGCGCTAAAGCGGATGGCAGGATATAAATACTGCAGAAAAATAAGCCTTAGCTGTCTCCTGCCTCCTTTACATTATAATTGATGTGTCCTAATCATGGGATCGATCTTCCCCATTCGCCCTCCAGGATTCAATGCATGTTAAATTTGCAAACTTTATTACAAAAGTAATGTAGCACCAAAGCCACACACACACACACACACACACACACACACACACACACACACGCACACACGCACACACGCACACACACACACACGCACACCCTCTTTATGTAATATATACATATATATATATTTTTATTGAAACAGAATTGAATATGAATGTAATTAAACAATGACTTGAGCCAAAAGTCAGATGTGCATTATTGTGCCTTTTATGGAAAAGACAGTGAAGACAGACAGGAAATAGATTCAAAGACAGGAAATGACATGTAGCCATATATGAACGCAGGTCAAAGTCAAAGCACCGCACCAGGCCACCGAGCCACCCAGATTTGCCAATTTAATGACACTTTAATTGTTAGAGTTTTATTTATTGGTTTCATGGGACAAAATACCTTATCAGTATGATTCACCCCAACCCCGGAACGATGACAATGGATACCAATCCTTTCAGTTTCACTTTGGTTCCACCATCACCCAGAAACTACAAATGAGTAGGGTTAGGGTTAGGGTTAGGGTTAGGGTCAGTGACGGTGTATTCCCATGAAAACACCGTCATTAATTTGTTAAATTTCATACCTGTCATGGTTTTCCCCCTGTCATGTGACATGAGACGTCGGTTGGACGGTGGTGGTGGTGGATGCCACTGGAATTACTTCTAGAATGTTCTAGACTAGTGTTGTTTACTGACTAGGCTGGCGAGTAGATCAACGACCCTGCTCATCATTCTGCATGTGTGATGGATAATCAATAGCATAGATTAACAGGGACACAATTAACACAAATCCAGCTGCTAAGGAAAACGTCAATATTCATGTCGTTCTGGAGTCTCAGGGACACTTTCCTTACAAATATGATAGCACGTCATGTAACAAATACATGTATACAAGTTTATCATCATGATTTCTGAGCTTACACTTTTAAACGTTGGTAATGCTGGCTCTCACATGTATTCTATATTGAGCAGCAAAGAGTTAGCGCTATGTATTTATTTATTCATTTATATATTCATTTATTTCAACACCTCGGATTAATGAAAATACCCGACAAGCTCAGATAGCAGTCAATGAGAGTAAATTAAAATATGGTCCACTGTCATTTGATATATAAGACAGAAAGTGTTACCATGAAATCGCCTTTCGCTAAAAGACACACAGCGTTGTGTGTAAACGTATGGAAAGGTCCCGCACACAGCAGAACAAAAAAAAACATAGGACCCCAACACAGGCCCCTCTACGCTTTACCCTCCTCGCCATCTAGTTCACACAATTGACCTGTCCTGTCACTTTGTCTCTCCAGATAAAAGCCCAAGGTGAAAGTCAGTGGGATCCATCTTCGAGAGGCTCACAGAGAGAGCAAGAGGGAGAGATTTTACCCTCCAACCCCATATATCTTTACCAGCCTGAGTGAACCTGTGACCTTAAAAAAAAGCGCCAACACACAGGAAATGCAATTAGCGGTGGTCGTCAGGAGGGAGTCCTAGCGACTGGAGACAAAAGAGGTCAGAGTGCTCCACCCCTCTCCAACCCCCAGGCGAGGAAGGAGGTTGTAATCATACGCCAGTGTTCCCTTTCCGGCTCTCTGGCTCTGGTGGTGAGACGGCGAGGGAGGCGCCCAGACGCCAGGGCGCGGCCAGAGACGCACGTGAAATGGCTCCTGCTTCTTCTTCTGTAGTATGTTGTGGTTGTTGTGTTGTGTTTTTGTCTCTGTGTGTGTGTGTGTGTGTGTGTGTCCAGAGCAGCTATGATGAGGAGGACGTCTCATGGCAAACCCCAACGTAAAGGAAGGTGGCGGGCAGGATTAGGGTGGATAGGGTGTTTGACTCCCAGCCCAAAGGTGCTGATGCCCTAAGCCCTACCCGCTCATTAATGACCTGTATCTGAACTCACTGTAAGTTGCTTTGGATACAACTGTAATCAGTATCAGTAAGTCGGCTGAGAATGACCGTGTGTAAGCAATCTTCACAGCAATGGACTGAAGGCAGTGGAGGCTTTTGTCCTCATAGGATAATAGCCAAGATGTAAATCTATTCATCATTCAGGTTCATTTAAAAATAGCCAAGATGTCAATCTATTTAGCATTCAGGTTCACTTCATCATAGCTAAGATGTCAAACTATTCAGCATTCAGGTTCACTTCATAATAAGCCAAGATGTCAAACTATTTAGCATTCAGGTTAATTTCCTAACTGTACTCCATGGAGATCCGTTCTTTAGCTTTAATGTGTCACCTACTGCATACTTTTGCTTCGTTATATGAATTTCCCTTCATGTATGGTTGTAATTTATGGGTTCAGGTTCAGAAAGTAAAAGTCATTGCCATATTATCGCTCCAACCCGAGACCTCAACAGGCCGACAGACAGAGTCGTGAGTAGTGAGTACTGAGGCCTGAACAGAAGAAACTGGCATCTACAGTTGTTGTCCATACTGACTATCGTGGATTGTCCATGTTTGTCCACATTTGAACATACTGCCCTGGTCTCCAACAATGTCCCATTGGCTCATACTATTGCAACATACAGAGAAGTAAACAGCTCTCAGATGGGCTGGAAAAACACTTGATGTTTACAAAGGATATCCCTTAGACGGGACAGATTGTCTTGCGATGAAGACTCACTGTTTATTAATGGTGGTCGACACAATACACACTTTAACACTAGGTTCTCATCTCCCGGTGCTCAGCCAAGCAGGATGTTTACCTGCTCTCGAGATGCTGTGTTCAACACTCTGCTGGCATGCCAAGTTTGCGTTCCTTCAAATGCCAGCAAAGTTGGGTGGAATTGGGGGACAAGAGGGGGTCTAGTGGTGGGGTGTTGCGCAAGATGCCTAACCCTAACGACTCATTGCTGACAAAACGTTTAGAAAGAAAGTGTCTGCTCAATGATTACGTAGTCATTAGTAAATGGAATTGGTTGTGATGAACGCTTTTCAACCTCGTCTCTATCTCTCCGCATTAGGGATATGATGTGAAAAATGCCTGCAGTTGTTGCCGATGCTCAAATCTTTGTGTCATCCGGCGGACAGGAGTAGCGGGGAGATCTGGGTGCAGGCAACATGGAGGAAAGGTAAACATTGTTCATTTGCATATACTACCCACATTGAAATGATACAAAGCTGGGTTGAAAATCGGCGAAGTTTCCCTTAAAGGTCCCTAGGGATGACAGAGGTGATCATCCATTATCCTGACTATGACTAATGTTGTCATTAATTAATGGATATTATTTAAGTATTAATGATTTTCATTACTATTTATGAGCCCTGCAGGGCTGGAGTGTTCAGTCCACACTAAAGCATAAGGGTAATGTCGCTGTTTGGATCTGTTCTTATTAGTAAAGAAATGCATTTCTATGATTCCTAAAACCATTTGTTAGCGTGTCATTTCAATGGCAATTGTTCAGTTCATCCAAACCCTTACAATAACTGTTTATTAAAACTGTCTGCGTTTGTTTGGATCAAGTGACTGGCGGCTGCGAGGGTTATTCCCGGTCCAGTCTGTACACACTAGAGAACAACAACCACCGCCACCACCACCACAACAATGGGAGGTTCACAGGAATACGTTGGGAGAAACCGACCATGGCCTACCTAGAGCCAGTGTTTTCTGTGTGCCAGATAGCATCGGGGGACGCTAAGGGCATGGATTTCCGCACTCAGTGGTGGCAAGTGTTGAAACATTGTTCGTTTTTACACACTTGTATACAACAAGATACAGTGCGGGGTCCTCCCATCCGTGTTCAGTGGGTGTTGTGACAGGTTGACAGGTAACTCTAAACATGCTAGTGGAGGCTCAAAGCTGTACAGCTGTGTAATGAACGAGCTAGGGCTGAAAATCGACGAGGTGGGTGGGGGGTGGGAATGTCAGTGGTGGTGGTGGTGGTGGTGGTGGTGGTGGTGGGTGGGGTAGAGAGTCATTAAAGTGACTATTAAGTACACAATAGGTGACGCAAATGGGGGACAAACAATAGTCTGGCTCGGGTAATATCTAATATATCTCTTAGAGGTGTGTGTGTGTGTGTGTGTGTGTGTGTGAAACAAAAACAAAAAAAACGCCAGACAGGAAAAGGGAAGCCACAGTGGACGCAAGCGGTGATGTATAAACAACATGCGTTTATTTAAAGAATTAAGTCATTTGAGTATTTACACAGAGCTTATTCATGCCGATTTGCACACCGTATACATTCTAGTGACAAATTCATCACTTCACATTTCAACAAGCAAAAAAAGTGCAAAAAGTTAATGAAACTCATTATTGCCATTATAAGGATGCATTACTAGTGTTAAAGTAGTACAAAGTGTATCATAGCATGTGTGTGTGTGTGTATGCGCATGCGTGTGTGTGTGTGTGTGTGTGTGTGCGTGTGTGTGTGTGTGCGTGCGTATGCGTGCACTCAGTGTGAAGAGCTTGGTTCCAGCTGTGTGCAGTCGATGGAGGATAAAGGATTTGTAGCTTCACTTCTCTTCTCTTACAATCTGTTTAGTCCTGGTGAAGACGGACTAGCCAAATGTCCTGGGTGATTCGTTTTTCTTCCTAGAAAGAGAGAGTAAGCGAGAGAAGAGGAAGGAGGGGGGGTGGGGGGGTAGCATAGCAGGTGATTGGGTGATTAGTAACAGATGCCAGGTTACAATCCTCTCCCTTTATAAGGGTTATGTGTTGTATATGTTTTATGAATATGTTGAAAATATAAGTGTTGTTAAGCAGGGTTCGAAAAGTTAGCGCTAGCACCTCCGATGTCATGGCGATCGATCCTGTAATAGTTAAGCCTTTTGGCGGTAAATGGTAATGATGAATCACACTCACTCGGTGCTTGAGGGGTTGGCGTAGCGCTGCAGATCTTTGAGGTGTTGTAAAATGTTCACTGAGGGTAAAAGACACACAAGAAAACATAATGATCAAAAAGGTCAACACTTGGCTATCGGTCACATGGTAGCGTGCCGTAAGCAGGACTTCATCAGCATATATGTCACTTCGTTCTCACCTGACACGATTCCACCCGTCTGTCCGCCACCGAGACCCCCAAAGCTTCCAGCATTTCCAGTTCCTCTTCCCAGGCCGCTGGTCCCTAACCCTATGTTCACCGACCCTGTGTTCCCCAACCCCAGGCCCCCCGCCAGCCCTGTGGAAGGGGACCCAAGCTTCACGAGCCCGGTTCCCGACCCGCTAGTGCTACTCGCCCCTGGTACTTTGCTCCCGATTGAACCTAGTGAAGCCGCCCCACCCAGCGATCTGGTGCTACCGACCCCATTGCTGGACAGCCATGTGCTGCCCAGATTGGGATTGCCCAGATTGGTATTGCCCAAATTGATATTGCCAAAACTAAGGCCCGGGAAAGTGACTTTCTTTTCCGGGACCGTTCCCAGGGACCCTGTTAAGCCGAAGTTTACACCATTGATTCCATTGGTAACTGGTTTATTTAAACTAGTAGTGCCAGGACCAAGACGTGACCCAGTGGTGCTGATGCTGAGGCGTGAGCCAATGGAGCCGGTGTTGGAGTTGGAAGTGGACCCCGGGAGGCTGAATGGAGCAGAAGCAAATGGATTCTGGAACAAGCACACACAAGCACATATTAGTGTTAATTATTCACCTATACAATTGCATACTATACAAAATGATATAGTACACATATGTCCAAGACTGGATCACTGGCTAAATGAGTCGAGTATCCAATCTACATATGAAACTACAACAACAGCAGTGGAAATGTTGCGCCTCCTTCCCTGGACCTCCTTACCCTGGGGAAGCAGGAGGTGTTGTACACCCTCAACTGGTGCTTGAGGTGGTTGACCTCCATGTCCTTGATGTGAATCTTGCTGTTCAGCATCTCATTTTCGACAAACAGCTTCTTCTTGTCAATCAGCAGCGTCTTCTTGTCCTCGTCGCAGCGGAGCGTGGCCCTCTGCAGTTTGTGCCGGTGCTCCTGGATCATGCCCGTGCTGTTCTGGCTGCACCAGTTGTAGTCCTTGGCCAGCCGCTTGTTCAGCGCGCCCAGGTGGGTGATCTCGTTCAGGGTATAGGACACCTGGGTGCTCACGCTGTCCAGATAGCGCTGGAACGTGTTCTCCACGTCGTGGGACAGGCTGGTGCAGTTGCTGCGGATCTGCTCCAGGTTCTCCCGCTGCTTCTCGCAGGTGAGCTGGAAGGAGATGTGGCGAGGGAACAGGGAGTCAATCTTCTCCAGGAAGGCCCTGGACACGTTGGAGATGCCGTTCAGGGAAGCCACAAAGTCCTGCTTGCACCTCCGCTTGTACGAGTCTATCTCCCCCTCCAGCTGGTCTTTGTCCTTCCTCAGGTCGATGGCTTCCAGGCTGAGGTCATCGCGCTCCTTGGTGAGCTGCTCTATCTGGATATTGTTCTTCAGTGCCGTCTGGTTTTGGGTGACCCGCAGGAAATGCACCATGGCATTCAGGTGGGCAAGGTTCCTCTGGCATTCAGTACCTGTATGGGGAAACAAACCAAACGCAACATATCTCAAGAGATCACTGTTGAATGTAAAACTAATCATATAATATCAAGTCAAGTCATTTACTACACAGGCCCACAATCTACGCCAACTCCTAACCCTAAGCCCTCTAAAGGGCCATGGAAAAACAGCCCAAATACAAGGGAAGAAACACAGAAGAGGGATCCCTCCTTCCAGGGATGGTTAGGAGTGCAATAGGTGCCAAAGGGGCAGACCAATAATGGTAGCACAAAAGATAAAGTAAGATAAAGTAAGATAAGTAATAAGTTTTAAAAAATCAATCATGACCGTGGGCTAGTCCGGTGACTGTATGTCATGCCAAAATTAATGAGCTTCTAGATCTAAAACCACAATACCCCCCAAAAAATATCCATGCTGCTCTTGATCAAATGGTATACAGGTAAGTATAAATAGGTAGGTTCACAGTATATTTTTACAGTGTGACTTACAATCTTTACAAGGCACCTTTGGGCAATTAATCCCTCCAATGGTCGTCTTTGGACCGCATTGCGTCTGCTGATTTTGAAGAGTTCAGATTAGATCGGAATGATAGCATACAATATACAAAGATGATTAATATGAATACATCCCCTCCGCAATACAAAGGAGATACAAGCGAACTGCTTCTCTCTCCTAAGGTAAGATAAGGTACTCCTAATTAATCCTAGATGGGAACTTCAAACATAAAATATTCACAATATTTGATCAGTTAGTGTTTTTATGTAGGGTAATATTGTGGTTAGGGTGTTTGACTTCCAGCTGAAAGGTTCAATGTTCTTTGAAGTAAATATCATATAATACTATCATATAGTACTATTCCCTCTATCAAACACTCACACTGTAGAGTACAATATGAATATTGCCTTAAAGTATCAACGGTGAAGTACTTCTTCATCATCTATACGTCTATATATGTTATAGATGTATTATCTATATATTATATATTTCATGCATAGAACAGCTGGTGACGGCAAAATCAATCTGGATGATCTGACTGCGAGTATGTTTCAATAAAACTTTCAATAAAGATAATACTTGTAGTTGGAGATACAAGGTGAATTAAGTGCGAAGCACGAAGCAGTATTCGTAAATAAAGTATAAAAGAGTACAAAAAAAGTATTTAAGTGTAATTTAAGAAAGATAAACAATGTTATCGCAGTATCATTCTTACTTTGACTTGATCTGTTCATATCAAAAGTATTTAACAAATAATAATAAATTAAATAAAGTTTTGTTATTATTCATTATAATGACCTCTATATTTGTCAAGACTGATCCTTAAACCTGGTGTGAATGTAAATGCTATATCACTGAAGACCAATACCATCACATCAAGATTAATACCATTAAAACCATTAATAGCTACCAGTTTAAAAATCACTAGATTTAAATAATAATAATAATAATAATAATAAATAAATAATAACAATAATAATTGTTAAAAAAAATAAATAAAATAAAAGCTCACCAGATGGTGGACCAACTGCTTGATGAGGTTGATGGAATAGACAGAGAGGTTACGCAGCGCCGTCAGCTCCTGGTCCATCTTCAGCTTCTCTGTGATGGTCAGGTTCAGGGACTTGGTGAGGTTCTTCCTCTGAAGCTGGAGGGCCACATTCTCTAGGGACACTCGGCTGAAGCTCTGCTCCAGGTCGGCGATGCGGACATCGGCGGCCGAGTCCTGCTTCTTGCCGTAGACGAGGAAGAGCACCAGGCTGATGATGATGAGTGACTGGATGAGGGAGCTAAAGAAGAAGATGATGCGCATGTAGTAGCCACAGCTCTTGCCCTTGGACCGCTGCATCTGCTTCTTCTTCTGGGCCTCCAAGGTGTAGCGGGGCACGTGGGTGTAGTTGCTGCTGTACATGGCTGGCTGATGGGGGTGGAGTGCTGGAGATATGAAGGAAAGCAAAGGAAAAGATGGAGTGTGGTATATTTTCATATTTTCAGGTTGGATGAAGCAGGAGTCATTCACAGAGGTCCGGATACTTAGTTCAGTCGTTTTATTGAACAAACAGTATCATAGCATCTTCTGCAGAAAGATGGGGTCTACCTCGTCAATATGGTTAGACTACTGATGCACTTTCAAACATTCCCTATATATAGCTTTTTTCCCCCCATGTCTCTACCTGTTCCCGATTACAACTGGTACCACTCCCTAGCCCCTGGACAGGTCAAGATGTATATCTTGTCCTAGCCAGGTCAAAATGTATAGCCTTGTATGGTCTTGTCCGAGACAGGTCACAAAGGGCTCCTTCAGAGCCAGCAAGAACATCTACCATACATGAATTCCTATATAATAACAACCAAGAGAAAAGGGGTAATAGTTATATGAAAGTAATAGTTATATAAAAGAAAAGGGTATAAAAATACACTACATATTCTACATATTCCCCCATCTGGGACTACTTGAAGTCCCATTATACAAACCATGGTTATATACTAGTAATAACAAATACACACAATATGTTAAAAGGAAAACAACATTGAAACATTGAAATCAGAAATCATTCTAAATGCACTCAACTATGCCAATATACCCTTAGCAAACCCAAACTTCCATCCACATCTTAGCGTATGACAAGTACAGGATAACAGTTATAGAAAAATGCCATTTTAAAACAACTTTTATGTATACACAAATGTAGCCCATACGAAACTATGCATAAAATCATGCATAAATCATACCATGCATAATGATGTTCCATTAGTGATCTCCTCAAAACCCTTATATAATCAATAGCTTTTGAATAGTTAAATCAAAATGTTACATGCATACTTCAAACCAAACCTTACAAACATAATTCAACAGTTTTTCAAACATATTAA
>OOFB01028859.1:9814-20779 GCA_900323305.1 Trachyrincus murrayi
GGGTTATACATGGGGGGGGGGGGGGGGGAGAGCTTGTTCAGTACAAACAGAGAGTGGTGCTTGTGAATAAATGAGGAGACATGGAGAGGTTGTAGATGTTAATAGACACGGTGTGTAGCTACTGGTGATGCTAATGAGTGTATGATGCGAGGTGTATATGGGTTAATTTTGTAACATTACTTCATAATATGGAAAGTCACCAGTGAATATGTTTTATTTTCCCTCTTTCGTTTATTCGCTTCATTCATTTTGGTTCATTTTGGGTGTGGTTTTAAATATAAGCCCAAATGGGTTTCCAAATGTCTCCCTCACATTAACATATATTTTCCTTCTTTAAATATAAAACGGTTTGTTATTGAACGTGTGTAAATAAAATGAAATGAAGCGAGTAGTATGGGAGTAGCGTTCACGCCGTACCCTTCATGCCCCCGGAGAAGCCCCTCCAGTTGGCGAACACCATGAGGGGAAGACGCTCGCGGTTGAAGTCACAGATGGCCTGGGCCGTTTTGAACGCCGAGTCGGGGAACCAAACCTGGCCCGCCTGCTGCAGGAACTGGAAGGTGGAATAATAATATGAATCATCAATAATCAATCAAGTGCTTTAACATGCACAGTAAAAGCAATGACTTAAAACACAAACTATGAGATAAAATACAATTTAAAATAAAATGAAAAAGTGAAATTTGAGGTTTTACAGATTTGAAAGATAAAATACCATAAAATATATATATATTACACCCGGTAAAAAAAAAAGATAATAAAAGACTTAAAAAAAAATACATCAGATAAATCAAATAAATAATAATAAGTACAAATAAGAGATTAGAATACATTTATAAAAGACAAACAATAAACACAGACAGAAAATACAGATAGATTAGGAGAGATCTTAGGAGCTCACTATAGGACCCTGAAGACCCAGGACCCAGTCAAGATAACTAGGATCGGCGAGGTACCTACTTTGGCCTCCGAGTCCAAGTTGGCCGGATCTGCCGGGACGGTCAGCTCTACTGCGCGTGTTTCCACGGCGATAACACCGAGGGGGATGCCTCCTAACCTGTATCGTTTAAACATGAACAAATAACAGATCAAATGTCTTAATAATCCAAGCATGTGTGTAAAAATGTATGCGAGTATGTGGGCGTTTGAGTGGACGTACCGAGCTCTGCCCACCACCACCGTCTGGGCCCACGAGCCCATGATCTCCATGAAGGAGCCGTGGTCGAAGAACCCGCTCTGCCACGCCCCTTTCACAGCTACACACAACAACAACAACAACAAAAGCAGACACATTGAGAACAATAAAGAACACGTCCACACAGGAATAAACGGATGTTAAATGGTACCACAGGAGCAGGATAGTCTAGAGGGGGCAGGTAGGGTCTAGGGTGTTTGACTCCCAGCCGAAGGGTTCGGGGTTTGAACCCAGTTAATGAAACATAGTTAATGAAGCAGACCGCGTATGAACTTTCATATTTGAAAATAGCCACGCTTGACTGTTCCCCTTTAATGACATGCATCTGCAATTCACTGTAAGTTGCGTTGGAGAAAAGCGTCCACTAAATGACTAAATAGTTAAGACGCCAGACTCACTAGGGTGGGGTCTGCCGGCCAGCATCCATCGGGGGTCGTAAGGAGCTTTGGTCGGGGTGAAATGTATCTCTCTGTCGACGGGATCCGTAGGACTGATCACGGGCACGGGAGACGTCTTGTTCTGCAACGAGAGGGAAGCGTCTCAAAAACGTCATGTGACTTACACTAACGAATAAGATGTACTTTATGTGACTTTTTAGTGTATTTGAGTGCCTAGGAAAGCGCGATATAAATATAATTAATTATTATTATTATGATATTTTATCATTAATCCCGGACGGGATATTCAGGTGGCAGAAAGTACAAGACAGTAGTAGAAATTAAAGAGAGATAAAACATTTCACATTACACATACAACATGAGTAGTAGCAATGTAAATGTAAATGCAAAAAATAAACATTGCAGAGCGTTGAGGTAGACATTAACAGTATTATTTGTATTATTTAAATTATACATTATTGATGAGTGTCTAAAGTGTCCAGTGTGAATATGAAAGAGTACCTTCGGCATATAGGAGAGCCACTGAAGGATGGTGAAGACTCCCTCGAAGTCGTCCGGCACGGTGGTGTGTGTGACCCCATTGTTGTGCATGATCTGGACCCCCCCCAGCTGGTTGTTGGAGGTGTACACCTCCCGGCCCAGCACCTGCGCGCGCGCACACACACACACACACACACACATACAAACACACAGACAGACAGACAGACAGACAGACAGAGAGAGATATACAGTGCATTATTGTATGTATGTATATGTGTGTAATGTATGTATGTATGTCCGTGTGATTTCCATTTTCATCCGCTCAACTTCACACCCGCCGGGTGTATTGCTCATGGCCCAAGGTAGTGCAGTGTCGAGTGTGAGGTTGTTTGGATGCACGGTTCTCGAGAAAGAGGAAGTTGACGTCACACCGTGTTGATTTTCTGGTAGTGTAGTGTTGAGTGTGCGTGCTCGAACGCACGTAGGTCGGAGATGACCGTCAGTTCAAGTCCGATCCACAGACCTTGTTGAGGGCTCCTGCTCCAGTCAGGATGATGTGAGAGTTGTCCACCTGGATGACCCGCTGACCCAGCCTCACCAGGTAGGCCCCGATCCCGATAGCACGACACGTCACCTGCAAGTCAAGTCCACTTATTTAGAAATAATAATCAATCATAATAATCAACTTTTCAAGACAGCCAAAGCACTTCACATAATGTGTGTGAGTGAGTGAGAGAGAGAGAAAAGAGAGATAGAGAGAGAGAGTGAGTGAGTGAGTGAGTGGCGAGAGAGAGAGGCGTGAGAGAGAGAAGAGATTACATTTAAATTAAAACAGCAGTTTACAGCATAAAATATGACAAACGATGAACAACACAGAAAAGAATACACAAGCATGATACACAGCATGCCGACGTCACACTACAGACGCTGGGACAGACAGCCAGCGTATCAGCGAACACACAGAGACCCCTGGGTGTTTCTCAGCTCCTACCATGCTGATGGTGATGATCTCATTGTAGGCCTGAGAGGTCTCTCCCGCGATCATCCCCGAGCCCCGCAGGTTCTCCACCCCGAGCCCGTCGTCCTTACCGATGATGTCGGTGATGATGTACCTGGAGGAGATGCTTTTAACTAAACTGGAATCCAAAACGTGCAAATAAATACATATGTATTTTGGAGACTGTTTTACCTTCAGATTAATTGTGTGTATAGGTGTACATTTTATCAGATTTATTGTGTGGTGTGTATACTTTATCAGATGTATTGTATATATAGATATAGACAGACAGACAGACCGACAGATAGACAGATAGATAGATATTGTAGTTATTACCGTTTGTAATTAAATTCTTATTTGTATTCCTATACTCTCTTGTTTGATTTGTCCTCTAATGCTGCTGCAAAACTGAGATTTCCTTGGTGGATTAATAGTGTTATCTTATCTTATGGGTAAGTGTCCCCCCTGACACTGTCCGCTTCATGAAGGTAACCCCCTGTATGTGGTACCTGGACTCCCCCCCCTCCTCCACGTGGTGACAGTGCACGGCGTTGGTGGAGCTGATGCGGGTGTAGTCGTGTGGCGTCAGGTACAGATACTTAAAACCCTGTGGAGGCATTCACGGAAAAATACAACGTGAATTACATGGCGTCAGATCGACCGTTAAAACAAGACAAAAAATTATATATTTTTCACTATTCCACCCAAAACACGGCCCAATGGCAACACGAGGACAAATCTGTGTCAAATTAGTAGATATATATATATTTTTTTAAACATCCGTTATTCCTATTTTGAATCCAAGTGGTTTCAAGATAGCGGTGGATTCATGTTACACAAAATTACAGGGGGGAGTACGGTACTGGGCATCAAACTGGACACCACTCTCACCTTGTAGGGGTCACCGGGGTCGATCCAGGCCACCTGGAACATTTGTCTGATCTCTTCGGCCAGGCCGATGCGGGCGCCGCTGTTGGCCGCGATGTAGACGCGCGGCAGGCCCTCGGCCCGCGCCAGCTCGGACGCCCGCAGGAACAGCTCGTCCTCCTGAGGCCCGAACGACCCGATCAGGTGAGTGATGTCGTTGCAGATGACGATGATGTCACGCCCCGCCGGGTACTCGGGGGTCTTCATCCTCATGCGGAACGCCACCATCCCCACCTGACCAGGAGGGGAGGAGTTAGTGACAGTGGTGGGGAAGTGACCAAGAGACCCTTTTCACACAGGCGGCGTATACATAGACATGTATACACATATATACATAGACATATACATACACATACACATATATACATACACATATACAGTATATATATACACACACATATATAGATACACATACACATACAGTATATATATATACACACATATATACATACATACAGTATATATACACACATATATACATACATACAGTATATATACACACATATATACATACACATACAGTATACATACACATATATACATACATACAGTATGTATATATATATACATACAGTATGTATATATATATACATACAGTATGTATATATATATAGACATATATACATAGATATATATACATACACATATATACATAGACATACAGTATATACATACACATATATACATATACACATATACATAGATATATATACATACACATATATACATAGACACATATACATAGATATATATACATACACATATATACATAGACATGTATACACATATATACACAGACATATACATACACATATACAGTATACATACACATACACATATATACATACACATATACAGTATATATATATATATATATATACATAGACATGTATACATAGACATATATACATACACATATATACATACACATATATACATAGACACATTGGTTCATACGTCAACGTCGCCGCCATGTTGGAGAGGTCAAGACTGGTCTGTAAACACATACAAGTTATGTGGTTTTTTTCTGGATAAAAAGCACTATAACGATAATATATTATTTATATAATATAATATATAGATATAGATCTATATATAATATATAGATAATATCATATAATATCATATATAACAATATATATTTTTTGTACTCCACTTACATCATAAACCCTTGAATATAAAAACGAGAAATGTAAACGTTATAACGTTTTTTATCCAGAAAAACCGCAGCTCCCCCGTTTACTTGTGTGTTTACAGGTCAGTCTTGGCCTCTCCAACATGGCGGCAACATTGACGTATCGCAGCAATGGGCCGAAGCAGTCAATGCGGCGTCTATGTGTTCATGTCTATGCATGTTAACATAGAGTCTACACCACTAGAGTGTGTATCCTACATCGTTGTCCCCGGGGAGGCGGTTCATCTGGGCCAGTCCACCCTGGGAGTCCAACACCAGCTCCGTGCACATGAGCACATCCTTAGGACATCTGTCCCCAGGGCCCCACTGCTTAAACAACGCCTAGGGGACACAAAACACACAACACAACAGGACAGAGACCTTGAGAAGTGCTGAGCTGGTTAAAAACACAGTGGCTAACACCAATGACCACAATGTGATAAGGAATCAGGTGATTTCTGTGTTGCTTCTTCACATGGTGGGATCACGCCTCACCTGGATAATATTGACAGTATATTTTGAGAGTCGACGCCAAACTTTTCTTGTTGGGGCGACAACTGTCATTTCTGACAATCAACCGTTCACCGTTTTCTTGACATATTTTCCCTGATGTGTTTTTGTCATATTTGAATAACTAGGGTCTCCTTGAATAACTGAGCTTCTCTGTATAAATAACGGTCTATGATTATAATGAACACACCGTATGGCACAGTGACAGACAGCCTACTGATGAACGATGTAGTGTTTCTCAAATGGGTTCTTTGAAGGATTGCAGGGCTAGGACGATTTCTAAACATCTGAATCTGAATACCACCTTAATACAATTAAGTAAATCTGAATACTTACATACAAGTTTGGTAAATCTTTCCAATGAATGTCAACAATCATACGTGAAGCACAAGCCCATGTGAGTATTCACACCACCCGTGTAATGTTCATGTTTATAAATAACACGCACAGACATTATTTACTGATATCCACTGATGTAGAGAGTCCTCCACCACCGACCGACCATATAAACGGTGACTAGCGGGTCTTGCTAGTGACTAGCGGGTCTTGATAGTGATTAGCGGGTCTTGATAGTGACTAGCGGGTCTTGATAGTGACTAGCGGGTCTTGATAGTGATTAGCGGGTCTTGCTAGTGACCAGCTAGTGACGCAACAGATAAACGATAAAGTCTGACTACGGATTAGAAGACTCTCGGTCGGTTCGACTCCTAGATGGCTCGTAAATAATTGTTCCCTCTCTGCCATGTGGAGTCTGTTTCCTGAAATGACCCGTCTGGGATTAATAAAGCACCACCTCATCTTGTCTAAAGAGTCTGTTTTATCCAGCACACCAAGTACCTGTCTGAACATCTCTGGGAAGTCGTAGACGTAGGTGGTGCCCAGGGTCTGGGCCTGGAAGCGCTTGGCCTGCAGAAGGTCCTTGGTGACGTAGGGCGTGTTGATCAGCATGCCGTGCAGAAGACCCTGCTTGTCCCCGTACGACTGGAACATGATCTGGGGGGAATATAATAATAGTAATGTTAATAATAATAATAATAATAATAATAATAATAATAATAATACCAATTTTATTTTATTTTATTTGCCTTTTAAAAACTAGTGCTTTACAAAGTGCTTTAACAGACAATAAAAATAATATACAGCTTTAAAACAATACAAAATGGTGTGATTTGCTTCAAGGTCATTTCGCAGGTATTCAAGCTGAAAATAATGCAAATAAGATTGTATAAGAGATCATAAATAACATTAAATAAGTAAAAAAAAGTCATAAAATAAAATAATTAACAAAATAATAAAGGTTACAGGTTTCTATGATAAAGACACTCTAGACATGTCAGGAGCCCCTTGAGAAGAGCCTCAGAGTCTGTCTCTCACCTGTCCGGAGCAGGGCTCGGTGACCTCCTTGTAGAGGCTGATGTCCAGGTAGTATCCCGACTCGTTGGTGAGGAAGAGGCGGATGGGGATCTGCTGTCCGGTGGGCGTCAGCCGGATGTTGATCTTCAGCTCGGCCTGCAGGACGCGGAGCTTCCACAGCCGGCTGCCGTAGCGCATCACCATGGAACGCACCGACTCCTCTATCTGGTCGGTCAGAGCCATACAAGAGGTACATATGTAATGAATAAACCACGACGGGGTCCAATAACCGGATAACCCGGAGTGGTTTATTCCGCTTCTACCACAGTTACCAACAATGATTAGATATTAGTTACTTTCATCTGTAACGTTATTTTGTTTTATCGATTTATATCAGCTGGAATTTAAATATTCTTCCGCTGCGTTTTGAGCATATTGTTTTTGCGTTGTCAAGGAAACATCTGGTCGATAGTTGTATTTGACCAATGTTGTTAATACCAACTATAGAATAGAATAGATCATTATTTGCTCCAAGGGTGAATTTGTCCTGCACATGCAGAGGGTCTGCAAAACAGTAATTGCAATAAAATAATTAATAATTAAAAACACTGAAAAGAGTTACCATAACAGCCCTATACCACATACACCCACTATATACATTTACATGTGAATACATACAAGACACTCAGTCTCATATCTAGCAAATCTTTCTCCCCAAGCATAATTTAAATCAGTTCTCGTTGATTCACATTCACAGTAGCGCTATGGCGAAGTGAGATTACTATAGTGACTTTACTTTGGACGGATCCATGATGACTGTGGGCACGAAGTTGAGGAAGATGTGGTTGCAGTCTGTACGGTGGACGGTGGTGTTGCTGAAGGCCACCTCCAGCTCATCCATGGCCTCCAGTAGGAGGCGCTCTCCCTCGTTCTGCAGGTACTCAAAGGAGGCTTCCTGGTTCGGGGGAGAAGAAGAGCAAATATAGTGAGGTTTATTGCGCATGATAACGCATTTCACTCTTGGACGACATAATGTTAAAGGACACTATAACAAAGTAAAAACCAAGCTGAATCAAATAAGATATATAAATAAAATTATATTAAGATAAGATGTACTTTATTAATCTCAGCAGACACTATTATCCGCAGCAACAGTGAACTTTATGTAATTAAGGAGCAGGTATAGGGGTTAGGGCGTCTTGCTGAAGGATGCCTACAGGTAGACATCGGAGTTTGAACCCACAACCTTTCAGCGTACAGCACACCCTAACCACTAATTATTAGTAATATTACCACTAAACCACCCCAATTATTATTATTATTATTAATATTACGAAACACGAATCTGGAACCTTCTGAGCTTCTACCGGGAGTCCATCCTACCTTTGTGATGAGGTCCGAGTGCCGTATGATGGAGCGTATGAAGAAGCGGTAGTCGGTGACCTCTGCCCCCTGCTGGACACGCGCGGCACCCAGGTACAGATGCATCTTGTGGTTGCCGCAGGGCACGGCCGTCAGCTCAAAGTTCCTCATGCGGTTCAGCTCCAGCTGGAAGGCCAGCGCTGGCTCCAGGTTACGGTAGATACGGTCCTCATGGAACTGAGGAGACGAACGCATAGAGTCAAGCAGTATCATATTATAATAATAATAATTATAATAATAATAATCTTTATTTATATAGCACCTTTTTAAGGTTTACAAAGTGCTTTACACAACAATAACAGAAAACTAAATACAGAATAGGGTAACACTAGATCAGTGGTTCCCAACCGCTGTGGATGTGTCCATTTTTAGGTCAGAAAATGATTGCGAGCCAAACTCGTTTTAACCCCATCAACAATTAAGTGGTTAGTAGTAGTTTGCTCATGGATATGAATGAATAGGCTATGTTCGTATCGACAGGGCCTTTCAAACCTAGAAATAGGATCTTACCCCATCCCTGGCTCTGAATGTGAAGAACTTGGGGAATTCCCTCTGTCAAAAAATGTCAGTTAAAAATAGTTACTAGAAAAGAGTGTCAGTAAGCAATACAAGCAATAAGCAATAAGCAATAAGCAATACAAGTGTTAGCAGAGAGTAAATGTATATTTGTTGTCTAGATAGGTCAACAACTACACACTTTCTAGTATGTAGTATGTATTAACACCTTAGTCTAAGAAGGTCAGTCAGAAAAAAAGACTTACTTTCTGAGCAATCAAAAAGGTGATCCTTCTGATCCCATACTCAAAGAGTAGCGCTTTCTGTGAAGACAAAATATATTCCCATACAATAACCCATTACACAGACATGGACACAGCCATGTCAGATGAACCTGGAACTAAACTAAACTAACCTGACACCAAGATTAATTCTGTGGTACATTTCATACTTAAATTTATTTGTATTAAATTGAACCTTTATTTATCCAGGTACAGAACACGTTTGACATTTAAAATCTCTATTGCAAGCGCGACCTGGCCAAGAGGGCAGCACAGCATGGGGTAAAATACAACAAAATAACATAACATATACTGTATATAACAATAACAATATAACATACAGAACATACAAACAGCCAATCATATATTCTGTTCCAAATCTTTCAGGAGGTTTTTTTCTGATTGTGATTCTGAAACTAAAGGGTGATGGTAGCCTAGTGGGTAAGGAACAGTGCTTCCAGACGGAGCACCGGAGAGTCATGGGTTCGGTCCCCGGGTCTGCCACCATTGTACCCCTGAGCAAGGTACTTAACCCTGAGTTGCTCCAGGGGAATGTCCCTGAAATAGTGAAGTACTTGTAAGTCGCTTTGGATAAAAGCGTCTGCTAAATGCCCTAAATGTAAATGTAAATGTAAAGAGGCGAGTCCGGACCTTAGACTGGGTGTAGGCGGTGAGCTCAGCGACCAGGGCGTCATCTTCCTCCGTGTCCGCTGATTGGATGGACACATTGATGATGTGGATGGGGTTCTCCCGCATGCTCTGTTGACACAACAAGCGGGAAAACATGCGTGTTGCGATTCTGATGCACAAAGAGAATCTTGTTTTCCTAATAATTCCTCCATTCCATTTCCACCTGCTTACATCTTCTCACTACACCTGCACTTGCTTATTGCATTTTCTTTTACGCATCTCCTCAGCACAGTCTTTTCGGATTATTACTATTTATAGTAACTTCTGTGTCATATCTTCTGTGTCTCGTTGTTTGCTACTGGAAAACTTGAATTTCCTTTGGGATAAATCAAGTATTTATCCATCCATCCATCTATCCGTCCATCTATCTATCCATCTATCTATAGGACGGTTTCACATGATTGCATTCCAAGCCACCATCTTGGTGCTTCTTCACCATTATAATAAGAATAATAACAACTGGGTTGCTTGGTTATTCTAGAATTTTCGGTCAAGAAGTACCAAGATGGCGGCCACGAAACCCTCCTATCACAACACAGCCTGACCTTGCAGTTGTCCTCGTCGTAGAGACTGGAGCAGGCCTCCAGGAACAGCGGACTCTCCAGGAAAGAGTTGGAGAAGCTGGAGATGATCTCATCAATATTCCTGTCATTTCATAAACACAACAGAAGAAAAGAAGAAAGCAATGGTGCATTCAGCGGTGTTCACTCCTGAAGTTGCCATTAACTTCCGAGATACAGACAATAATAGTCATATTTTTTAGGAGATTTTTAAAAAAGAGGGTCGTTTAAAGCAATATTTCACCCGTTTAACATAATTGGCTTCATATCCACTTCCCCGCCATCAAATCTCATTCAGTGAGGGATGTGCCAACATTTCCAATCCCTATATTTAGTATGAAGCGTTAAATTATTTTAAATGATTGCAATAATTATTTTAATGATCAGTTATTATTTTACTCCTGGGAGTCCTACGAATCAAACAAATATATGTGTGTGTGTGTGTGTGTGTGTGTGCGGAGTATGAAAAGCAGCTTAAAAGCA
>OOFB01028859.1:28037-41732 GCA_900323305.1 Trachyrincus murrayi
CACTCTCAGAACCCCAACGGTACGGGGGATAAAATAATACATATATATATATACACATACACATATATATATATATATATATATATATATATATATACACATACACATATATATATATATATATATATATATATACATATATATATATATATATATATATATATATATATATATATATATATATATATATATATACACATACATATATATATATATATATATATATATATATATATATATATATATATATATATATATATATATATATATATATATATATATATATATATATATATACATACATACATACATACATACACACACACACACACACACACACACACTATGAGTAGTAGCAATGTAAATGTAAACAAATATATAAAACAGGTTAGTCCAGAAGAGCTTAAAAAAAGAACAACAATCAAACAAAGTACCAACTTGTGCACAGAATGACCGAATATGGCTTTGCTGCTCATACCTCTATTTCCCCATAGCAGTCCCCTGCAGAGACGTGGGCCCTGTCCTCGATCAGGTACTGCAGCAGTTTACCAGCAGAGGGCGCCCTCAGCACGGTGGGGTCCCTCTCCTTATCAAATACACACGTCTTGTTGCCAACGGTGATCCGATAGCTTTGGGGATTTCAAGAAAAATTAGAAATTAGCAATTTTACTAATAATAATGCTAGTAATAAACTTTATTTGTATAGCAGCTTTAAAAAATAATAATAATTAACATTACAAATTTCCTGTCTGGGATTAATAAAGTACCACCTAATCTTGAAAACACAATTTACCAAGTGCTTTAACCTGCAATAACGGAGTTAGCCAGTATAAAAAGATGCCAGAGTCATTACGTTTCTACATTACTTCAAACATAATAGACATCATGACGACACCCCAGCCAGTCACAGTCCCGTACCGTTCCACCTCCTCCTTCATGTAGGTGGTGTGGCTGTTGCCGTCGTAGGACAGCAGGAGGCCGCCGTCGCTCAGTCTGTGGACGTCTATCTCGATGTCAGTGCCGTTCATGATCAGGACGTACGTGGTCGGGGACTGACGAGCCACCTGGCGGACGGGGGTCAGAGGTCGGTCAGGTGGTTAGCAGAGAGCTGAAAAATTCCTACTCGAGTAGAAGTACTGTTACTTTCATGAAATTGTACTCAAGTAGATCAAGTAAAAGTACTGGTTTAAAAAAAAAAAAACCTACTCAAGTAAAAGTAAAAGGTAGGTTATTTAAAAACCATTAACTTGTTACTTTTTTAAATATATTATTTATGGGCTTTTTGTGCCTTTATGGACAGGACAGGAAAGTGGGCTAAAGAAGAGAGGGAATGACGTGTAGCATAGGACAGCAGGTGGGAATCGCAGGTGGGTCGCTACGAGGCGTACTGCCTACATGGCTAGCGCACTAGTGGATTGAGCCTTTGTTATATAAGGGGAATGTAGAAAGCAGAGCGATGACTCACCGTCAGGCAGAACTTGACCCCTTCATATATCAGTTCCACGCTGACAGAGTTCAGCAGGCTAGCTGCTGGCAACACCTGGCCCCTAGGAGATGATCAGGGAATGTATTGATCGGGTACAATTTCTGAATTAACTATTAGATATATTTGTTCATATTGTGTTATTATTAGATAGATAAGATAGCACTTTATTAATCCAACAGAAATGTGTTTTCATCGTACATTATTATTATTATTATTATTATTATATTTCAACAGAAGTTTCACCACTGACCTTTCCAATGAATGCAAGAAGTCAGACATGCTCTTTCTGAAACTGGCGTTGGCCACATGCAACGCCCCACAGACGATACCCAGCATGGTGTCTGGTCTTTCCGCCTACAAAGACAACGGCAACACATGTATAGCTGGAGAGGAGGACATAAACCAGATACAGCAGCAAAGGGAAGCTTGGAGTATCCATCGTATCAAAGCCCAGTCAATGGTTGTGTTGTTTCTACAGGATAGGACCAGGATACCAGTTCGTGTACAACTATAACAAGTATAACTCGTTTTTAGTTAGTTGGAATGGAAAATAGAATTAAAAAAAAATGTTCAAAGACAACAAATGGACAGAATTAATATTTAAAAAAACGGTTAAAAAAATTTAATAAAAAATGTATCCAGGAAAGAACAATTTTCTATTCCAACATGAAAAATGAATTACACTCCCATACACTGTCCCATACATGATCCCATACACGGCCCCATACTGTACCTGCACTTTCTCTGCTATGAGATTGTCCAGCCAGCCAGTGTCGATGTCGTTGTTTCTGAAGCTCTCCGTCTCCAGCAGTTTGATGAGGTACTCCACGGTGGTCCTGAAGTCCCCCCTGATGGACAGTTCCTTCAGGGCCACCACCATGTTCCTGGAGTACATGTACACTTTAGGCATTTAGAGACTAAACCAGACAGTGTCATCCAAACATATCCAAAAGAGAGCAATGATAAAATGCTGTATTAGCTTTTTGTAAAACATATTGAAAATATGTTTATATATTTTAAAAATATATTTAATATATTAAAAAATAATAATTAAATCTATTCTAATAACATTTAAAATGGTACATATCCACAAAAGAGAAATAATAAAATGCTGTATTAGCTTTTCGTAAAAAAATAAAATAATAATAACATTTCAAATGGTTTATTATTGGCAGTAATAATCATAAGTAATAGGATTATCCACATTGGAGTAAGAGCTTGCGTTCTGAGCAGCCAGGCTGCAGCAGTGTCGTAACTTCCCCGTGAGGAGCAGGTATTGCATTATTAGTAGTTACTTCACACCACTCCACACCATAGACTAACACTACTACATATCACAACTGAAAGAAACAACCAAACAACATACGATATGGCCTCCTCTCGATTCTCCCCCCACGAGAAGCAGTGTCCAAACTGGGAGTCTGCGAACTCATGCAGACGCCCGGTGGCTCCCACGCTGAAGTAGCCCCAGACGTTCTTACTGCTGCGGAAGTTCAGCTCCTGAACAGTGCCTGAACTTGGCTTGAAGCCCTGCAAGGAAGACCAAGAAGCACAGGTCAGAGGAGAATATTAAGAAAAAACTAGGAACAAAAAGGCTGAGAACAATCAGTGCATACAATATATAAAAAAGTGAAGTTATAGTGCTGCTGCACAGCGTAGTTTAAAATGACAACTGCTGAGAGAGTAGCTGACAGAGTAGCCATAGGAATCAGAAATACAAGGTTAGTCATTTTAGTCTTTTTTTTTGTATTAGTGGTAGAGCAGACAGTTACAGTAGACATCACATTAGTACAGGACAGCAGACATCACATATCCAAGTGCTTTCTAAACTTCACAACCATTTCTACATTTCAAGCTCCACAACAATAGTATAGCTCAGTGAAGTGCATTCTAGACCAGTTCTAGACTCAACTGGTCCAGCCTCAGGACCCACATGTGTCATTAGTCATTAAGTCAAAAATGTATTTACCAATATTGCCGTAATCAACAATGCCTTCTTGTACTGTTAAAAACATCGAGCGAACAAAAAGCTGCAACAATCGGGGCTAAACTCAATGAAACAGTAAGCCATTGAAACATGAATTAACATTGAAACATTAGTTAATTCATGGGCTTCTTTCAAAGGATTAAGGTTTGGCATATGCTCTGCGACCCACTCAAAATGCCCTTGCGACCCACCAGTTGAGAATCACTGTTCTAGACTACTAGTGCAAGGTAATCACAAATCAGCAAAAATGCACAGGTCAGCTCACTAAGACACTAGAACAGTATTAACAAGTCCTGGTCCCACCTCATCTGGGTTCTCGCTGGTGATGCGTGCAGCTATGACATGTCCTCTGGGGGAGGGAGCACAGTCTGGGGCCTCAAAGTTAATGCAAGAGTCTCCCCAGGGAGTTTCTCCATACAGAATGCGGATGTCCTTAATCCTGTAGAGGGGGATCCCCATCGCAATCTGAAACATCAGGTTAAAAAAAAACATCTAAACAGTGGATCACAATTTTCTTTTATATTCTGGGGTCCACACACTCCTGTGTGATAATTGTGTGTATGTTGCGCGCGCGTAGACACACACACACACACACACACACACACACACACACACACACACACACACACACACACACACACACACACACACACACACACACACACACACACACACACAGGTTGTTATTCACACATTGGGCCTGAACTTGTCTCTCAAGACAGACGAGTTGCACCATTTTCCAGAACCGGATCCGGATCCAAGGTTTTTCAACCAATCACGACATGGTGTTAAGCTATGCATTACAATCCCTTGAAATCCCTAGGATCCATTTCTGGATTTCTGGATCCGGTTACTCAGAATGCGGCCACCTGAAGTACGTGTAGACTGGAGCGTTACAAGAGAGAGAGAGGCTAGGCCTGAGCCAGAGTGGGCCAGATAGAGCCTACCTGAAGCTGGGCAGCTGGCAGGTTGACGTCTGCGATCATCTCCGTGCAGGGGTGCTCCACCTGCAGGCGGGGGTTCAGCTCCAGGAAGTGGAAGCTGCCGTCCTCTGAGAAGAGGTACTCTACCGTCCCCGCGCTCACGTAGCCCACCATCTTCGCCAGGCGCACCGCGTACTAGCACACATACAAAGGAACAGCTTGTAGTTTGGGAGAAATTAAGCGGCAGCAGCTCAGGGGGTAGAGCAGGTCATCTGGCAACTGGAAGGTTGCTGGTTCGATCCCCGGCTCCTCCTAGCTAAGTGTCGAGGTGTCCATGAGCAAGACACCTAACCCTAACTGCTCCCGACAAGCTGGCTGTTCCCTTGCATGGCTGGCACTGCCGTCGGTGTATGAATGTGTGTATGAATGCATGTATGAATGTGTGTATGAATGTGTGTATGAATGCATGTATGAATGCGTGTATGAATGCGTGTATGAATGCGTGTATGAATGGGTGAAGGTGAGGCACTAATTGTAAAGCGCTCTGAGTGGCCAGAGGTTAGAAAAGGTAAAAGTCCATTTACCTTAAAAAGATCAAATAGTTACCTTAAGGTTAACGATATCTATGAAAACATCTGCTGTGTTGCACAGTTGAGGATGCCTGGAATTCAAGCATTTCATGGCCATTAATGACTTCTACCTGTTGTTCTCCAATACTAAACTTGAATCTCACTTGCTCCATCTGCTCAAAGGTCAAGGAGGCGGCTACGGTGGCCGGGGCCTCCTCTATGATCTTCTGGTGTCTCCTCTGGATGGAGCAGTCTCTCCCGAACAGGGAGATGGCGTGGCCGTACTGGTCGGCCAGGATCTGCACCTCTAGATGGCGAGCATGCTGGGCCAGCTGCATGATGAAGATGGGTGAGCCGGGAACCTCGGCCTGAACCTAAGTATCCAGGATGTGAGAACAAGCATGCTAGCATTAAGCGAGGTACTACAGGCGAATAGGCAAAAAATTCCTGTCCTTCTATCAGAATGAAAAATGACCAGATGAATATATACAAAAATATTTAAAAGAATTTATAATTGTGACTTTTAGTTCCCCCCCCCCCCATTAATTTATGTAAATGATGTGTCGGCTGATTAAATATTCACCAATTTGCATATTACGTAAAACACAATATTGACAGATGCTTTTGTCAAAATAATGTTCTTTCACTTAATTATGTTAAAATACACTTGACACAACTAGATTTTTTTAGCTATAATGCCACATAAAATTAAAACAAAAGATATAAAAGAACCCCTCTGAACATAGGAAGTAGTATGTAGAATCATGTGGCTTTACCTATTATGAGACATGAGTTGTCAAACTCGGCACGTGTGAAAAATTTATTTTGAGAATAGTTTCTTTGCTTACGTACATTTATATATATATTTATGTTAGTTATGCTTATGTTACTTTTCTCTTCATTCTTTTTTTTCTTCGTATTCATATATTATGTTTATTTTTTTAGTGATGATGTTTCTTAGTTTTCTTTCGCACAATTGTCACAACTCCTTTTTTTTTCCACATTTCACACACAAACTTGTATTGTGTGCACACAACAAAGACATCTTTGAATATTTAATCTTGAGTATGAAATCGTGGCGAAACAAACCTGTCTGAATAGGTTGGGGAAGTCCTCCACGTTCTCCACCTTGCGAATACCTTTCCCTCCGCCGCCCTCCGAGGCTTTGATGACAACGGGATAACCGATCTTCTCTGCCCCCTAGAGGAGAAAGTACAAACTTGTGCCAAGATAGAAAAACATTGTCTAGCGGATAAAATCCAAATAACTTTAAAAGGTGCAGTAGGTTAGCCTTGGAACCAGACCAATCTGCCAGCTCATGTTTTATTTGCTCTGGCAGATTCGTCTGGCCCCCCTCCCGTTCAGACAGATTTACAGCCGACCTGGCCCATGTCGGGCCAATCGCAACCGTTTATCTAATTTCATTTCATACGATGACTGTACAGAGGAGCACCATTGAGGCATTTTCATAAGCAACCAAGATGGCTGCCGCTGATGTGGAACGCTCTGTTGAATCCGCTATTGTGACAGAATAAAACGAACTGGACGGTATATTTTATCTAAAAGAAGAACAAACAACTGCACTTCAAGCTTTTGTTGATAAGAAAGATGTGTTTGCCGTACTTCCGACAGGATTTGGTCAAAGTTTAATTTACCTACGTGCTACGTCACACGTTTCGCTGCTTTGATTGGTTGTAGGTCTATCCAATTGCATCCAGAGGCATTCTGGTCTGCACCCATTGATAACACCCCTTGGAAATCGAACATGAACTGAGAGGTTCCAGACTAATACACATTTGCGAATTGGTCTTGCAAATTGATTTAAGAGCTATAATTTCAGTGTAATTTGTTCGAAATGACAGCCATCTGTCAGCTATTAATGAGTGAAATGCTCTGTGTGAATATCTGTTTGGGTTGACTGTGCCTGCCTCTGTGTGAGACCATTTCGATTTTAGACCGCTTCTGGCTCATTTCTGACCAATCAGGGCGTCTCTTCCCTACCCTTAACTACAGCAGCTTTACCAACGATTAAAGACGTAGTTCCTCCATGCTTACCGCCAGCCCATCATCGACATCACGCACGCAGCCGTGTGTATAGACCTCTGGAGGGACACTGATGACTTCCCCCTGACTCTGGTCCTCCTCGGCCCAGTCCACCCTCAGACCTGGCAGCCCACCACCCAAATATAGACTCAGTTACAGCACAGAAACAAGCGGATTTGTATATTTGTATATTAATTAGTATATTAAAGTGATGGACAACAGAAAACCGTAATTTCCTTCTAAAGCGAGGGGGGGGGTGGGGATTCAGACCACGCCCCTGCAATCCTGAGTCTTTCCAAGACTTTCTGAGCTGACTTTGAGATGTACATTAATATAATTTTTGACATTTTCTGGACAAGATATTTGGTAGGTGTGTAGCGGATACATCCCTCTGTGATATGTTATGATTATTTTACACTTTTAGATCCTGCTGTCCATCACTTATGGACAAAAAAATATAAAAACAATGCAGCTACTGATGATGAAGAGAGGGAAACGTGGCATCACCTGATCCGCTCCAAGGCAGGGTGGGAATATCTGCGCTCTGAGCCACGATGGAGGACGCCACCTTGTCCCCCAGTGCCCACATGGCCTTACTGGAAGGGCCTAAACAGAATCCATCCACACCGCAACCGTTAGTCAATCATTTGAAACCAGTACACAAAAATACACCAAACCAAAATGAATATGAACAATATATCCGTGCCCTGGTCTTTTTTTTTTTTACCCAAGAACGAAATTCCTGCCTTGTCCAACAGTTCGGGTAGTTTGGGGTTTTCTGAGGCATGGCCCCATCCAGCCCATACAGCCTGTGAATAGTAATAAACACACGTTGCTGGACTCTGCACTCACTACCATCTTCTTCAGTCCAACAACATTGATTACTTTGATTGTAGATTACTTCATGAACGGTACCTGGACTGGGATTCTCTTGGCTATGTCCACAATCAACTCTACGTTGGCATAGTTGTTATTGTTGGGTCCCCCGGGTACAGGTACATAATGGTCCGCCATTTTTATGTACTCTACAAAGAAGAAAAAAAGAAAGGCGTGTTATTCCTAGGCGTAAAGAAAAGATGTGCTTACCATACTATATATAACCCACTTTACTTTTGTCTCACCGATAAGAAAAAACAAAAACATATATGAACATATATGAACCAAAGCCTGTAACTACCTGCATTAGCTTTCAAGTCTTCAGGAGTAACCATGACGACGAAGCGAATGGTTCTCTCATTGCGGAACACCTCGTAGGACCACCGTCGGATGGACCGCATACATTTAACTGCTGCTATACCGTTGTTAGCAATTAGCACCTGCAACGGGCGACAGAGGAGCAAATGGTTTCAATTATTTAGAATTTAGGAGCACTAAAATAATAGTGCGAAGATAATACAGTGAGGGAGCCGTGTCTACGTTACTTTCTCAATGACGCGGTTGCCACCAAAGCGGGTCACAAACTCTGCAGGGGACGCCACCGTGAAGTCTCGCTGCAGATCCATTTTTCTGTGTTCCCGTCCTTTCTTCACAAGGTGAAGGCCGGACATGCTAGGCCTGAAACACACAACACAAAGGGTTTAGAAAGTTCCAACAAAACACACTATTGTTATTATTATTATTACTACTACCTGGTTAATATACACAGACACATTCAGATCATCATGCATCTTCATCTCCATGATTGTTGATCCAAGAACTGGTAAAGTAAGCTTCCAAACACCTCCGGAGTACAAAATGTTCACAACTGAGCTGTGTGTCGAGATGGGTCGACACAGACAAACAGCAATGGAAATGCAAAAGCCGAGGCAAAGTTCAGTCCATCTACTTGGAACAGGGCACCCAATTTCTTTATCGTTACACCAGCCAGACAGTAGTATATCCCTTACAGACATTAAGATAAGGAGGAATATCTTGGTTTGTAACATTATCACACTGCAGGACATTATGAATATAAGATATTCAGTTAGTTTAATTAAATAGTTTTTAAGTAGTTTTCTTTACCTGCTATGTATGTATTCCATGTATTTTGTTTCCGAGGCTCACATAAGACTGCTGAATAAGCAATCTAGACAATAAAGACTATTAGTCCAAAACTTGTAGGTTGTTGTCTTGGTCAACATTTACAAGTCACATGGAGAGTATCTGATTAATTTATCTTGAGGTAAACAATGCCATTAATGCAGCCCAAGAGACAACCCACACTACTAACATTGACATTTTCTTAACTTAGCTTGCAGATCACGCCCAGAGCATCACAGCTACAGTCACCATACTGTATTGCTCACAATGACCTGAACTTTAGACTTAACTCTATTTCAAACTTTGTACACTTGAGATTAAGCTTCTTGTGATAACCTTCCCAGCCTGTTGCTGTACTCCACTCATTTCCTTCCCCTTAAGCACGCAAAAAAGTGTATTCATTATATTCAACACATCTGTTCTTGTTTAGATTGTGTGAAACAGCGTTTTTACTCGTATATGCAGATATAGCAAAAGCTGCAGGGGAAATACTGTAACAGTAAGCGTATAATTCCCCTGGTCTGATAATCAGCTTCACTTCCTGCTTCTCAAAGCAGAGCAAATTGTTGGATTTTTTGTATTCCTTCAGTCCTCCATGTGCACCGACAAAACTCTCCACCGTTACAGAACAACAAACACACAACGCACTTCGTTTTGCTTCGGGCAGCTTTGTGTTTTGCCAACCACAAAATCATAAAGACCACCTTGCATAAAGCCTGCATAGCGTAACGCTATGCTAATGACCACAAGTAGGTTACTACGATAACACGACTGATCGACCAGCCCCATACTCTTTCTGCTGCTCCCCTCCCACAAGCAGTGAGATATCTTTCCCTGGCAGACCCCTATGGAGGCAGACACGCATGCTGCCCTGGCTTACCCTGTCGGAGTCAAGGTAAACAAACACACGCTAGCTAAGGAACACAACTTAAAAAATAACAGAAGTGTCCGTTACAGTCAATAGTCCCCATACTAAACAAACAGAACAGCAGACAGACATATCAATAAGGACTTCATTTGACTTTTACAGGTCAATTTCTTATTACTAATTTGACCTTGAGGTGTTAAATTTCAAAAACACAAACACAAGAGTTCTATTTTTGTCTCGTGACAATTCTTGAAAATGAAATATACGGCTAGAAATATTGAGTTCAAGAACAAAATCTCCCTAAATTGCCCTCTGTGACGATTTCTCACAACAGAATAAGCCCTCGTTCAGACTAGTGTGTCCAACATAACTTCTATGTTGAATGTGATGAACGTATCGAACAATTACAATATAAAAATTAAAAAAATGAATGCAAAAGCAGAAAAGCAAGGAAGGCATCAACTCTACATCTAGCACAAACTATAAGACAGTAAAAAGTAAAAAAAGGAATACAATTTAGATTGTTTTTAGATTGAATTTAGATTTAATTTAAAAGTCACCTGACCATGTTTTTGTCCACCGGTAATTTGACTCTGTTGGACTCAGTTTTGAAAGCCATGGGTAGAATTCGTTCTATAAATAGTGCCCAAGTGTGTGCGACAGTAACACAGGTCAGCATCTACATGATGCCGTCAGCCAGCTTGTGAAGACAGGGTGCCCGGGACAAGCACAAATGTTAACTCACACGCCCACAGCCACAGCCACACCCACCCACACCCACACACACACACACACACAAACAGCACATCAACATGACGCATGTTAAAACGCATCAATATTCTCCAGGTTGTTGTTCTACGTTTGATTTCAGCCACAACTAACTGGGGTGGGTGGTGTGTTGGGCGGGGGGGGTGCTTACTTCATCCCTGAGCTGGCCCGTGGTGCTGCTGTGGAGGGCGGCTGCGGCGTGGAGGCGATGGTGGTGGTGGTGGAGGAGGAGGACGGAGGCTGGGAAGAACCAGAGGGGGGTTTGGTGACCAGAGGCTCATCATCGGAGGAGGAATTGTCCTCGGATGCTCCCAAGATGAATGACAGCTTGGGCCTGGGACATTTGGAGGTCATCTGGGGGATGAGTGACGTTGACAGCTGCCTCCCTGCCTCCACTTCGCTGGAGGTCTGCGCTGGTCGCCTGTCTGCTGCCGCATCTGCTGCTACCGCTGGAAGTTCTGGAGTAGCACCGGTCGCTCCACCCTTGACCTGAGAGCTTGTGTCCTTGTGGTCAGTGGAGGCAGCGTTGCTACATGTTGCTGCTGGGTGGTGGGGTTGTTGTTCTTCTGGGTGGTGGGGTTGTTGTTCTTCTGGGTGGTGGTGGGGTTGTTGTTCTTCTGGGTGGTGGTGGGGTTGTTGTTCTTCTGGACGAGGGGGGTGGTGTGCATGAGTGGCCAGCTCCTCCGGCCCTACGGGGGCGTCACCGCCGGCAGCAGACGCTTGTCCTACACCAGGCATTCCTAGCTTGGCCGTGGTGTCCAACGTCCACCGTAGGAACAATATCAAGAGGCCTAATCCCAACACAGCGAGAGGTAGCATTCACAGGCAGCCTCTTGGGACTGCAAGGAAAACAAAGTCATGGATTACTGGATCACGAACAACAATAGCAATGTGCTAACTCCATACATTAGAAGTTACAGCACATGCGCGTCCCAGCCTTTCATGAGGGATTCAATATCTTCTGAGCAAGGGACACACTAGGTAATCTGATATGTGTGTGTGCGGTGTAGCAGACTGCATCTTCCAACCAGTGACTAGTAAACAGTTTATCTCTGGCCGCTAACAGGAGAGCTATATAGGATAAAGGTCAACACTTAGGAAGGAGCTGAGGAGCTGAGATCAGTCGAGGTGGACACAGCACAGATATTAGCGACACAGATGGTTTAGACGCAGTAAAAAAATATGCACAACATGACTACACACAATGGATTCCATTCCAGTCTAAAATAGACATTTGTCCTGAGCCCAACAACCAGCATGACTAGAGGGTTGGGTGAGGTAAGCCCATTTATGTTGATGAGAAAAACTGTTATTTGGTCATCTCATTGATAAGAGTTTTGTGCGCTCCATAAAACTGGTCCTATAAAACTGCGGGTAGCAGTTGGTGCAACAGTTGGTGCTAGAGGTCATGAAAACATTTAGTTTGGCTGTGGGATTTTAAAAGAGGAAATGTTACATGCATTCATACTATAAAAAAGTTGAATATTTGAGGATGTTTAAAAAAAACAAGCCGTCAACAAATACATGCAAAATCAATTCAGTTAGTTTTAAAAAGCACACGTGTATCAACAAAACTGCGAGATCAAATAGCAGCTGGGACAGGGTACGTAACTGGCAGTAATGATGCAATCCTACATACTTTAACAAACTGATTACTTTGCTTTTAAACAAAAATATCAGGTATTCGTGCACTCTAATAGGATACTATATTATGGCCATGACTTAACATATACTTCTGTACTTATTTGTTGCAAATGTCCATGTGACAAATTATGTACATTAATGTCTTCTTAATGTACAAGTACCGTATGTATGCAGATATGTATTAGGTATCGCTGAAATTGAGCATTGGTTATGTAGCTACCGGATGCCATTATAGTTACACATAACTTAAGATTTAAGCTCACATGTGCACAACAACATATGGGATTGTGTTGTTGACAGCCAGCGATAAACGACAGCGATAAAAACATTGGCTAAATGCTCTTAACTTACAAGACCTTGTTGTAATTGAACGTGTATTCAGCGTCAACTTGTCACGGCAGTTTACTTTATATAGCAACCAAGTGCACCATACCGTACGATCAGTAGTTCTCTATCAAAGGTTTAATCATGAGTGCAACCAGAAATGTACAAAAAAAAAACCTACCATCAAGAACAATACCAGGCGGCCCATCGCCTACAACAGAGATATGGTAAACATGTGGACCGTTCACTAGCGGGGGGTTCCAACGCGAAGGAACCGCCTCCAAAAGAGGCGTGTCATATGGGCGGGGCCGTGGGCAGAGCCTGTGGGCCATGCATTCACGAGTTACCGTAATTACAATAATAACAGTAAACTTTATTTGTATAGCACCTTTCATACAAGAAATGCAGCGCAACAACAAAGAAATGACATGCACTTCAGTGCTTTACATGAAAAAGAACATAAGAACATTAAAAATATTAATGTGACATAAGATGGAAAATAAAACCAAAAAGCGAGAATAGAATACATAAAATGGAAGAATAAAATAGAATAAAAACAGTCAACTAATAAAATTAATAAAAACTGTAAAAAATAGAGTGCAGAAATCAAGTAAAATACAACATTTTAAAAGAAGGGCAATAGTGCATAAGTGCAAAGCAAAGTGTCTGAGCTAGTAAAAGGCTAAAGTGAAGAGATAAGTTTTTTGCTTTGTTTTAAAAATATTTAGCGAGCTGGCTTCCCTGATATCTACAGGTAGTATGTTCCATAGTTTAGGGGCGTAATTGACAAAGGCTGCATCCCCGATTTTCTTTCGGCTGTTGCTGGGAACCTCCAATAAACCAGCAGCAGATGAGCGCAATGTTCGTGAAGGCAAATAGTTAAAAAGGGAGTTAGCCATGTAGCTTGGCCCTAGCCCATTAAGGGCTTTGTATATAAGGAGGAGAACCTTGAAATAAATTCTAAATGTTACAGGAAGCCAGTGCAAGGCAGCTAAAACTGGACTAATGTGCTCTCTCCTCTTGGTTCTGGTTAATAGCCGAGCTGCAGAGTTTTGAATGAGCTG